>OZ023208.1:65059786-65297286 GCA_963995525.1 Escarpia spicata | reverse complement strand
GCCATGCGGTTTATCTCAAAATGGCCGGCCCAATGTAGCCGAGTTTTAAGCAGGCGGGCCTCAATGCTGGTGGTGCATGCCTGTTCAAGTATGGTAGAATTGGTTATTCGGTCTTGCTAGCAGACACCCAGGATATATATCTGAGTGTGCGCTGTTGACATTATTCAAGCGTGTTTCGCCGTCATACAAGAGTATAGGCAGAACTACAGATTTCTATACCAAAATCTTAGTTGATGTCCTACGCCCATGTTCAAAGAAGACACGGTTTTTTTAGTCTTCGATACTCAGTAGGCCTACAGGCACATTTTCTACTGTTCTGAATTTCCGCATCGATGTTTGCTGGACTGCTCATGCTGCTTTCTAGGCAGGCGAAATGGCCAGCATTGTCCAAAGCGGTGCCTATAAATGTTTGGTGGTGGTATTGTGGCTGATGATTGTATTGGCTGATGTAGGATGTTTGTCTTTGTCGCACTGACTGAGAGTCGGAGCTTATAAATATGCATCTACAATGGCATCAAGCGTGTTCTTGAGATTTTGTGTATTTGCTTCGGAATCGGGAGGTTTGGGGGGCTCAGCCCCCAATAATTTTGGAGAGCCTGAAAGTTGGCTTTTGGCGAGCCTGAAGGTGGGGATGCAAATCGAGGTTTTGGGAAAGCCTGAAGGTGCGTCTTTTTGACAAGCCTTAACGGGTGCAAATCGAAGTTGCTGGTAACCTAACAAATGTATAAACGTCGCCGCGAAAAATGTTCGACAACACCGATGTCATGTCTAGCGAACTGACAGCAGAGGATTGCTGAACTGAAGCTCCGGGCTCAGCCTCAGCTCCATCAATATTAGTTGTATTCCGTCGCCAGTGTTGTGTTGAGTGAGCAACAACTGCACAGTCGTCCGCGTACCTACTGAAGATCAACAATGGTTACTGTTTTCACTTTCAATTTAGCCCCGATGCAGCTTAGCTTGAACACGCCACCATCAAATCAAATTTATTCAGACAACATATATCTCTACAAAAATAGAGTCAGGGGTGGTTACAAACTAAAACAATACGACATGCGTAACAGAAACAAATCTAGGATGACATCCAAGATTGGCAAGGCAGTCCCATAAAGCGTCTCTGTTCACACAGTGAAATGTCTTAGATCAATAAAGGCAACATATATGTAGGTCCCGTCTTTGTTCACAGCATTTTCCCTGCACTCAACGAGCAGTAACAAATCATGTCTTCGGTGCCACATGTGGGTCGGAAACGGTATTGGGTTTTAGGAAAGATCCTCCGATTGATCGAGGTTGTAGCCGGTTGACCAAGACTTTGGCGAGTATCTTTCCGGTAAGTGATAGTATATATAGATATCACGGAAGTTGCCACAGTCAGCCGTGATTACATCTACATCAGTCTAGATCACAGTAGTGTACGTCAGTTAGAGCAGTCACCACCCATGGCTTGCGAGGATTGTACCTCCGATAAGCATACACACACTACACCCAAAAGCCGGTAGAATACTGGAAAATCCGGGACGGGAGAGTGGACAGGTAATCTAGCTGCATCCGTGCATGCATGTGATGCATGATGGCATGGGCGTAGGAACCGCGCCGGCCGTATCAGCCATGGCCGGACCAGTTTTTCCCAAAACGTTAATTGTGGCCGACGATAGGGCCTACCGCTAACGCGGGAACGAAATTAGAGGCAGGAGCTGAGGCATCACTTCTCTCCGCTGTCGTGTCATGACATCAAAAGCCGAGGGGGGTGCTGTAGAAAATAGTTCGCCGCTGTGCTGCGCAACTTCAGTTTTTACGCTATCTCAACTGCTCGACTGATGACATCGGAGGGGGGTGGGTTGAAATTGTTTCGCAGCGACGTTCGAAATGTTTTACATTCCACATTCAGGCTCAGATTTCTGGGGGACATAATCATAGATCTGCCCCCCGAGTGAAAATCCAGGGGTGCAACTGCCCCATTGCCTGTTCCCGCGTCTATGGGGCCTATATATGCCGGAATCTGTATCCCGGTTTGACCAATACGTGTAAGAAACTTGCATCGTCACGAACTACAGTTTGGATCAATATTCAAACAGTGACTCGAGGACGTTTCTTTAACATTCACATTTTTGTGAGAGTATTTTAAAATCTTACAGCGTGCAGCAGTGTCCATAAAGGGCAGTCCTGAAAGGGCACTTTCAGTGGTAAACAGGCAAATGTTCTTAACGTTCTTAAAAATGGCAATTTATTAAGATGAAGATCCTGATTTTGTTCTCATGAATAAGCAGTTAGTTTAGATCAGTGTCCGTGTGGAAATGGGCCAGTTACACTATAAACTTCTGCTGTCAAAAGCACAAATTACGCGCCATAAAAGGACAAACTGTTGGGAGAAAAGTCGCTTGAAACGCACTTTCACGGTTAAAAATTGACGAAGGTTGCGATAAAATCATGTTTTCCTTTCAGTAGTAAAACACAATATGTTGGAAGTATGTTTTAAAACAACATTTTGATTTTAAGATAAAACAATATATTCATGAAAGGACAAGTAGGGTAGGGTGGGGGTAAGAAGCCCCCTCGAGGTAAGACGCCCCCTGGATATTTTAATATTTCGATCGTTTGCTGCCTGTCTCTGGTGGATGAAAACAATGCTGCCACCTAGCATTCCTTGCGTCCGAACGCGTAAGAACGCTAAAACAACGGTGAGTAACAAAAAAGTGAATTTAAAGTTTTTAGGCTTGTTTAATGTTAAAATTTTACATATTAGATGTATGATTATGAGACAGAGATTACGTGCGATATCACATAGTCATTACTTTATGTATCGTTTATGTCAGTAGTTTTAATTATTACCATGCAAAACGGGCGATAATTAAATGTAATTTGACCATCGGCACGTGTCTGCATGAAACATATTGGGGGCAAGACGCCCCAACGACGTGGGGCAAGACGCCCCGGGGGGACTTCTTGCCCCTTGAGGGGCGTCTTACCCCACGTTTTTTAATTGTTTGTTTTACACATGCAACATAGGCTAACGTGCAAGGCCTAGCCTTAAAGCTACAATTAAATATTATTTTATTTATAGTATTTGTATATTATGTTTTATATCATTCTATAGTACCAATAATTATTGCATTATATTATGATGTAATTGTTATATTAATTGTCCTATTTTATTGTCTGTTTATTTGCAACATGGTATTTATATATAATGCTTTTTTATTCCTGTATGTTTTCCATAAATTATGTATAAGCACAGGACTATAGTGAAAAACTGTATTTTAATCTGAATGTACTAGCTTGCCCTGTATAAATACGTTTAAACAAAATAGAGAAATAAACAAATAAATAAATAAATAGGCATAAATAAATAAATAATAAATACGGCATGTGTTTGAATGCAAATTTGCAATAGGCCTATGACAGATTGAACATCAACTGACTAATAGTTTCTTCTGTAGAATTGGTCCGCACGTTCAAGTCGGAACGGAGTGCCTTTGGGGACGATGTGTTGAAGGAGGCACTGGCAGCGCTGGAGAATCAGCCTACGAAGGCTGTCAGTCGGCGTTTTGGCATTCCGGCCAGGACGCTGCGAAGACACAGCAACAAGAAGGTCGCCTCTGTGGGATCGCTATATCTCGGCCCAAGGCAACCAGTACTATCGGCTGACGTGGAACGCATGCTGCGCGAGCACATCGCGTATATGGAGAAGTGTCTGTACGGCTTGACGACCGTGGGACAGGCCTTTTTCACGTGCCCCAACTGTGAATCGGAGAGCGATTGACTATGCATTAAGTGCCATCTGTTCATCTGTTGCCTGATGTCGTTTAAAATGCTTTAATAAAGTTCGTATTTCTTATTTGAAATTATTCAACGCATTTTGCAGATTAAATTTATGTTTGTTTCAACACAATTTCTCATTGGGGCAAGACGCCTCCTTTGGAATTTTTTTCAATTGACCATCATAACAGTTAGTGCCATCAGATGACAGAATGCCTATGGTTACACATGGAATAGGTACCCCGCAATCGTGTGCAAGCGCAAAAACCTCAAAATGTTCACTGTATGCTTAAATATGCCCATTTTCCCTCCATGCCCCACCCTACCCTACCCTACCCTAACTGGGAAAATGTTCAAAATTTGCACTTTAAGTGACAACATATCTCACTGGAAAATAATATAGTTAAAGGGAATGCATTCTCTTTTAGTGTATTCACCATCAGTTTTATTAATATCATTGCATGACTAATCAAGTCCACTTTTGTCCGGCGCCGGATTTAGACCAGCGCAAACAGGGTATTTGTCCAGGCGCCTCCACAAAATATTTTTTATGGGAGCTTCCACAAAAGTTTGTTGGTTTATAACCCTCTTGGCTTTGGGGTCAACTCAACTTAGAAGATTGAAAACATGTTGTGCCACTGTGTGGTAGCGTGACAAATGACAAACTAACGGATCATTAAGCTACAGGTAATTTTAAATAAATTGTTAGAAGATACAAATTTGTGTTTTAAATTAACACATGTCGTATTTTGAAGTGATGTATCTACTGTAATAGGTTCGGAGGAGTGAGAACTATTATATGCCAGGTCAGTAACAGCCCACGGGCTTCGACAGTCCTCAATCCGCCTTGCTTTTGTCATAACATCAAAGTGTAAGCCCTAACAATCTACGTTCCGTTATCAAAACGGCAAAGGATGCTATTATAAAAGGGCGCCGTGTTGGGGTAATGGTCCAAAAATTGCACTTTCACAGTAAAAGAACAACGTTATCCATTCAAATAGACTTTCCATTCAGTTGTAAAAAGGACAGCGTATTGGATGATATTGCCCAAATATTTGCATTTCTAGTCAGAAAGCAATTTATTCATAATTCTTCCCTATCGATCTTGCACTTAATCAGTTAATGGTGACAAAATACCTTACTGAAAAAGAGGAACGCGTGTTCCTAATTAATTGGGTCACATACCACTGCCCTTATCAAGGCCAAGGGTAGTGGTATGTGACCTTCGGCTGCACACCCCTACCCACATGTAAGCTAGGTTAGTGCGGGCACACCACCTCGTGACTCACTGGAGATTTGCAGGAGACGCATCGGAACGAGATGCTCGAGACGCGGTCAAGACGCAACGAAAACACGTTTCGACCGCGTCTCGAGCATCGGTCTCGAGCGAGTCTCCTTGCTGTGCGGGCTTATGGGGTAAGACCACATTAAAGATTCGAAATACTGAAAGAGTACCCTTGAAAATACAGTTTTGATGTGATGTGTGCATTTTTTTCGAGCACTTTGACGTGACACATGTTATATATATATAGTCCTATGAATACTGAATGTACTACTGCGTTAGATCTTTTACGAGATAGCAAGCAATAAATATACGCTAGTCGCTCGCGTATTCGCACAGTGGCTGTTTTGCAGAACGCACCAATATTTCAAAATCCGTCACCATAATTGAGCGAAATTGAACGGTGTCAGGTTTGGGTGGATTTTTCTGAAATAATGAGGTATAAGAATTTCACGAGTTTTCCACACTTATGTTAATGGAGGTTAAATATGCTGTGACATTTTCAAGAAAATCGTATGACATAAAATATGCAGGCAATGGAGGAAACATTATAATGGCCGCCTATATAAAATCTAAATGTGGTCTTACCCCTTATATTTCCCAGAAATTTGCATGCCTCGGTCCAACTCAACTCTCGCGTCTTCGTGATTCGGCGATAAGCTGCGAGAGTGCTGGGTAACGGAACGCTAGATCGACAATGCGCGTCTGCATAAAACAAAATTTATGTGAAAGATATATTCTGCAGTTTTATATTTTACTTCTCAGTGCTGTATAAAAACTCGGCGATTTTTAGAATCTACATCTCGATCACCTGGTAGGTATACATATGAATGTAACATGTTTTCGTACCGCGTACACGGTATTACTGATAGTGATATTTGATAAATAATCAGCACTGACACTATACAGTTTAGTACTACAGCAGTAACACTGACAGTGTCACTGTCAGTGAACTGACCGTCGTCTGAATTTCGCGCCTCAAAATGGCTCAAGCCTCAGACTAATGTTGACACTGAGGCTCAGTGTCAACAATGAGTCAGTCCTCAGTCAATGTCATACTCACGGCCGACCCAAGCCTAATTAATTACGATAGTCTGTTGTCGACTTAAAAGGTAAAATTCTGTGTGTTGAGAATTTAGTATATTATGATTATTCGCGTGTAACTGTAATCGTATGATTTGTAAGAGCACAAACCTCCACTGACCACTCTAATTGGTGAGGGTACAAATCGTGCGTCTAATCGGTTTTTGCTATTTTAACGAAAACCTGATTAAATTCTTCGGCACTTGTGTAGAATCCGGACCCACCTCGATTTTGTCTTTATATTTATAACTTGAGTTTTGCCTAACTTAGATACCTCAGTGCGTTAGTTCCATTATTCAAAAATATTGTGTGTTAGCGCACTTTTGAGACATAAATAACGCCCCGGTTTGCAACGCGAGCGCGATGCGGTAACGCACGACCGCAGCGGTGCAGACTAGTGCAAACTGGGTCACTATTTGGGCTTCAAAAGTGCGCTAAGACACAATATTTTCATAATATAAATATGCTTGGGATGATGTTGAATGATGGAACTAACGCTCTGATGTATCAAAATTAGGTAAAACACAAGTTATAACAGTGAAATCGAGGTGGGTCCAGATTCTACACAAATGCCAATTATTCCGTAAGACTAAGATATCTATGTGGTCAATCTCTAACACCTATTCCATCAAATTTCTGCAAACAAACTATTAAGAAAATTTGTTTTAAGTGGAGTACTTACGAAAATAAACCCAGTAAATCAAAATCTTGTCAATGATGTCTGCATTCCATCTGCACTGTGTAAATTGCTCTATGCCTATGGCCAGAGTGTGTCATGTGAATCAGTGCGAGATCGGGCAATGTATTTAAATAGGCCAAGAGTGTTAGAATACAAGATTTTAGTTACACGATTTTTGACCTGGCACAAATTTTCCAGTCATGAGTGTAGATCAGATAGATCATAGAACAGTTTGATTATACAAAGTCACAACTCATGTTTTCAGCCAGGTTTATTAGTAAACATTTAAAATGTTGAATACCAGTAATGGCACTATTAGTATTACGTATATTTGGGCAGAATGATGAGCATCCCGCTAATATAAATGTGCTACTTTAATAAAATCTGGAGAAACGTTTGCAAAAGATATTAATACATAGTGTAAGTGCCTTTTAGAACGGATCAAAAACTCATTTTTTTCATATCCAAAGTATTTTTACCTGATAGAGGTTTTCGTCTAACGTCTCACGTTGACTTTGCATGACTTCATCGTATACGTGAGGCAGTTCGTAATTGCCCTCGACTCTGTTGTTGGGTGTTCTGGTCTTCCTGATCCAGATGGCTTCCTTAATATGCCAGATTCTTCGGTTCGGTTCCTTGTCTACTATTTTCGCTCCCTCCCAGTCTATGATATGGTTTTCACAGTTGTCGCATGGTCTGTAAGGGTGGATTTAGAATCGTGTGAAATCATCATAAAAAGACAAGAGAATGACAAGACACTAAAGAAGAGAACCAACCTAAACATAGCCACCATCATGGAGTTGTTGTAATTTGTCTTAGGGACTACGTACTTTACATTTGGAGGAGAAATTTACTAACAGAAGTTTGGAGTAGCCATGGGCAGTCCGGTATCCCCCATTGTTGTGAACTTGTACATGGAGGACTGGGAGCAGAAAATCATAGCCACAGCACCAAACGATTGCCCACCGAGAAACTGGAAGAAATATGTGGACGATGTAATTTGCCTGGTACACACAGGAAAGGCAAAGAAATTACAACAACACATGAATACGGTAGATCCCATAGGTAGCATAGTTTTCACAAGAGAAGAAGCATGCCCTTCTTGGATGCGAAATTCACCAGAAAGGAAGATGGCAGTGTAAAGTCCACCGTGTACAGGAAGAAGACGCACACTGACCAACACCTGAACTTTGCGTCCCACCACCCCAAACATCAGAAGTGAGGAGTTTTCAGAACCCTTATGAACAGGTGTGAGACGATAACTTCAGAGGAGCAGAGGAGGGGGACAAGAAGGAAGAGGTGGAACACTTGAGAGGAGCTCTAAGAGTGTGGCTATCCGTCCTGGGCCTTTAAAAAGGTCACAGATAGCAAAAAAGAAAAAAATAGACCAACAAAAAGACAAAGGACAGAAACTACAGAAGCCAAGTAGTCATCCCATATGTGGAGGGGGTCTCAGAGAGTACACCGAGTACTGAAGAAGTATGGAGTAGCAACAGCCATGCGTCCCCACACCAGCCTCAGGTGCCTGTTGGTACATCCAAAGGACATAGTAGAGCTAGAAGAACAGGGTGAACTGATGTACCAAATACCATGCAAGAACTGTGGTGCTGATTACATTGGGGAGACAGGAAAACTACTCAAAACACGACTGGAGGAATACAGAAAGGACGTAGACGATATGAAAAACAAGAAATACACAATGAGCGGGGAAAAAAGATTGATGTCTACCATCAATAAATCCGCCCTTACAGACCAACTGAAACCATATCATAGACTGGGAGGGAGCAAAAATTGTAGACAAGGAACCCAACCGAAGAATCGGGCATATCAACGAAGCCATCTGGATCAGGAAGACCAGAACACCTATTAACAGAGACGAGGGCAATTACAAACTGCCTCACATGTATGATAACGTCATTCAACGTCATCGGTAGTGAGGAAGTCAACCGTAAGACGAAAGCCTCTACCATGTAAAAATACACTTTGGATATGAGATAATGAAAGTGTTTGATCTAAAAACAAACTATCCTGAAGAATGTTCAGTAATAATGCCTTTTTCAACACTTATTTATATCAGCTTATGCAAATAAATTGTTATAAAAGTTTATTTTAGTGAAAAACTTATAATTTTTATGCATAACAAATAATCGTACCGCATAAAGAATTCCACAGCTTCTTGCTTCTGGGCAGTCACTAACTAATGAATGACAGTTATTAATGTAAATACATCTATTTATATCAAATTCATATACAATCTCGGAAGTCATAAACAGACAGCGACATTTAGCGGCGAGATCTGGCAAGATTTCATGAGGACGCTTAGTGGAGATGGACACACAATGGCCAGATGTCTATTGTTTTGACATGGTCATGGATTCCATTTAGCATGTCTTAGATTAAGCACAAAATAAAAAATAGGATATTTTGGCTATATAAATGCTTAATTTTAGTCACATTAGTGAGGCAGTGACCAAGGCAGAGATAGTCACAAACATGTTCCTGATTTTACAAACATGATGTAGACACCTGCCATTGTCTCCTTTGCAGCCATCTCGTTTATTATCAGCGTGGCTAATCGCTACAAGCTGAACAAGAATTACACAAAATTGAAGGCAAAGTCTGAAGCGCATCCTGATGACTTGGCTTTCAAAACTCGGTGCACGCAGGCAAAGGTAAGTAAAACAGGAGTGGAGGACTAGATGAGCAGATTGTTTCTTGTTCTGGCCAGTTCCTGTGCTGATTAGACAATACTACCTCCATATGTCTCAAGGAGAAACAACTATAAAATGTTATAAACAATCTGTACAAACCAGAATGCAGAATGCAGTTGTCTTTAGGAAGGTGTATGCAGTTTAAAATGCTGCTACTGACTATTATACTAGCACAGTATGCAACTATGACATACTTCAAGCCAATTTTACTGATGCTGATTAAATATAATTTTATATACAATGAAGTACATTTGTTGCTGTTAATTTTTAATTACAATGTACAACACTGAATTGTCAGAAATTACATATTACAAGCAATTAGAGAGATATTTTTTACTGTCCTAAAATATTAATCTGTATTTACAACACCTGTCCAGTACTTTGGTCCATAAATAAATCGGGCAAAGTACACAGACCAAAGCAGTACAGTCTGGTAGGCCTTCAATTGATGAGAATGTTCTAAAAAGTGACGTGGTTGAAATATTTGCAAGTAAATTTGTTTCTTGTTGGGTAATTATATTATTAGAATAATTTGGTTTAAACAAATCTGAGAAGGACCCCTCCAAGCCATCAAGCACAATGGAAATTGCCAAAAGGAAAAAATATATAATAATATACATTATTTACAGATTGCTGCAGAAGCTGAACAGGAAGATAATGTTGCTGAACAGAAACGACAGTTGGGAAAGAAAGTTCTTTATGGACAGGTGATCCAGGTAAGTTTGTCATTCACTAATTTCTACTAGTATTTATTATTTAATTTCAGAATTTGTGGTCATTATTATATTGAATTTCGGTTGTTGATTTCCTTCAGTTGGTCAAAGCTATATCGAGATCTTGACAGTATTGCAAATATATTTTAAGGTTTGTTGTTGGTTGTTTTTAATAGGTCCGGTTGAATCTATGCTTTTGTTTCTAGCTGAAACATGTGTTCACATCCAAGTACATCCATGTCAGTACGACACAGACCTCCCACACGGAGTCAAGTAACATTCAGGTATGTTCTAACTATATTTTTGCCATCAGCCAATGTTTCAGCTATTGCTGTACACCTGTTTAATTATTTTTAATAGCATTTTTTTTGTTTTTGTTTTTTGGAAAAATATATTATGTTTTTTGTTCATGGTTCCCCTGTGCAGGAGTGAAGTTTAGCTCCTGTACTGTTCTTCCAATACAATGTACTCAGTGTTCAAAATTAATGCCTTTGAATTGGCAGCCGCCGATTCAATTCGCCAAAATGTTCAAGTTATCGGCCCGACACCTCCAGTTCACAAACGCCATACTCAGTTATGGGAGATGCTAAACGCAACTTTGGTAATAATTCAACAATAGTTCATCAAAACTTAACTCTTATCACACAAACGGTTGCATTTCATAGCAAAGCCAATGAAAGCCAAGTCTAAACATCTGTGGCATCGCCAGCAGCAGTACAGTTTTCCAAGAGTCAGACTGAATGCCATTTTTCATAGTTTTGCCGCATCCTTTGGAATTTTTTTACAGAGTTTGGAAGTTATCTCGGTTGTAGGTCAGAGTTTTGCAAGTTTTTTGTTCTTTATCTACAAATAAATACGGCCTAAATCCAAATTTGACTAGTGTATTTTGTAACGTGACCAACATCGGCAAGGTGAAGGCCATGTAGTTTGGTGGTGTCATCTATCGAATAAACCGGGAAACATCCAAAAACAAGTGGCAAATGTACTGTATACATGCATCTGAGTGCAACACTAATACAGTTAAATACAAGTACAAGCTTTGGGCAGACTTTGAACAATCAGGACAAACATTTGGAACAATATTTATTATTATTATACGCTAGTTTGGTAATTAAAAATATTTTATAATTTGCACTTTATTATTACAGTGTGCTTACATACATGTTTGTACATTTCTCAAGGCCTAATTTTTATTATTTATTTTTGCATATATATATATATATCTTATGTACTTACAAGTAAAATTAAATTGATAGACATACAAGTGTATGATTAAAGAATTTGGAAAATGGAAATGTGTCGATGTGGTTTGTAAATTAGTTGGGCCAGTTGAAATTCAGCAGGGTCAGTTCAAAATTGATCTTGGCCAGTTCAAAAAAATCTGGGCCAGTTCATTTTTTTGCTAATTTCAGACACTGTTGCTGTTGCACTATTCATGCTGTTGTTGTCCTCTACTGCTACCTATCTGCACCCCTCCACCATGCCTTTCATCTTTCCCTGTCTTTCCCAAATCTGCTTTCATGCTGCCCACGCTTCTTGTCTGTGGTCTTCCCCAGATACATATATTGTATTGTACTAATTACTTCTTCTGCAGTGTCCCTGTTGTCAACAGTTGAATGTCTAGTACTCCACCTGTTATTGTCTGTTACTTGTACAAGAAGTGTGATCAATGTGATAAAGTTTGTAGAAGCAAATCCTACAATGTGATTTAACAACCAGAGTTGGTTTATTTATAAAATTAACATTTGTCCGAGTAATTGTCTCAGTGAATCAAAGCTTTGAAAAACGTTTTTTAATTTTAAACAATCTTCCTGCTATTAGCACAGTCTGATCTCAAATGTATTTTTTTAAATACTAATTTAATTGCAAATATTTCCCAGACCATTAAGTGATTAACAATGTTTTTCATCACAAATATTAAAAGATGTATCATAAAAAATGTGATGTTTCAAAAAATATTTTTAGAGATGCTGAGGAATTGGAAATGTGTACACCGGTAATATAAATATTACAATGATTATGATAGGAATGAGACAATAGTTAAGAATATTTTCCTTGCGATTTTTCATAATGTTGCAAGAAACTGCTGCCAACATATAAAATGCACTGTCAGACGTTTGTGTCAGTTTGTCGTTGAAAATCCCCCCCTCCACCCGGAGTACAACCAATGCAAAGCCAGGAAACACAATGTTGTCATATAGACAAAACTGATGTGATATTGTTTTATTCAATACGTACTTCAATATGTGCAAAGTTCTGTATTTTACAGTCTGAAGATAAATTTCTTTTGATCACCAGCAAATAAATTCACATCTTTGCTAATCTTATTAGATCAGTATAAATAATATTATGTCAATAATATTGAAACAATTTTAAGTGTACCAAAATAAAATTTACAAGGGACCATCTTATAGTTATAATGTATAGATTGAATGACGTTGTAACATTGCTGTCGTGCGTACACCGTCACAGTAGGTCGCCATACTGTACATGTCGCCAGCCCCGGCAGCTGCGCGTCTTGCTTAAATTAATTTGAATTTGAGTTGTTTAGATCCTGTCATACATACGTTATTGTGTCTTAATGTTGCGGATATAAATTGTAATTTATGTTTATTAAGTTAAATCATGTTTCAACACATCGATTCTGTAGGTTCTGCAATCAGGGAATGTTCGTCCAACAGATGCTAATTCTGTCTGTTTTCTACATTCTCAAAAAGTCAGTGTCCGTAAACTCACGATTTTTGGTAAAATAAGTGTGATGAAGACACGACAACACTTCTTGAGATGTTTATTAACATTCCGTTCACCAACCACCATCACAAGTTCACTGGAGAGCTGAAAATTAATCCGGTACTGCTGAGTCTGCATTGGTTAATATTGGTTTACTGGCTTACTACATAATTATTCTAATAAAAGGTAGTGATACTCGAATATACTGTTTATTAAGTTCATCAAATATGATCCATGCATGGAAGTTTACCATCAGTAAAACTGAACTAGCTTTTCCTATGAGAACAGCAGAGCTAGATCGGTGCAGATGACGCAGTTAACGGACACACTATGCTTCATGGAAATATAAGACGCCAACATGCTAAAGAAATTGCAATGTGCGTGATCACTGGAGAACCGTATTTCACTAGAATTTCCACAAATTAGAAAGTTATAATTTTGCACATGTCACATTGTAAATTTTCACTTGTCCACCAGACAACCATGCAGATCATCCTACGTGTCCCGACAACAAATCATTTGTCCTGGACATCTGGCCAAGCATTTGTTTCAAAGATTTCTATAGAAAATCTATAGAAATCTATAAAATGTATGTAGATTTCTATTAAAATGTATGTTGTCATAAACAATTATAGAATTCTACAGACTAATTGATAGAATTATATAGAATGTTTATGGTCACTTCTATTTCTATAAAATATTCTATATAATTTGTTATGGCCACATCAGTTTTTGTAGAATATTACTGATATGCTATAGAATTCTACAGGACAAGATGTTTTAGAATTGTTTGCCAAGAGGAGAGATACAGTGGGGTTGTACTGTGGTTGTAACCAAGTTGCAGCATCAAGTCAGACAACACTCAATTATTAAAAACAAGTGCCATCAATATTTCATAATCACAGCCGCTGTGAAAATTCAAGTGCATTGGTTTGACAAGAGGCTATAACCAGGTGTAAGTTCTATAGTGGCTATAGAAATATATATAAAATGTACGTAGAATTATATTAAAATGTATGTGGTCGTAAACAATTATAGAATTCTATAGACTATTTGACTATGTGATAGAAATATATAACCTGTTCCATAGCACAGTTGATGCTTTACAAGCAATGGATTCCTAAAGTGAACTTTTTGTAAAGGTGATGATTGAGCCATTATGTTGGGGCAGCTAGCTCAGCCAGTATACAGTCACTTTGTAGGCATCTATAGCACCTAGGTCTAATTACCCATGGTTGACTGGATGTGGATAATAGCCACTACAGAACTTTCACCTCTTGTCAAACCAATGCACTTGAATTTTCACAGTGGCTGTGATTATGAAATATTGATGGCAGTTGTTTTCAATAATTGAGTGTTGTCTGACTTGATGCTGCAACTTGGTTACAAACAACACAACATGTTGATAGACGACAAAATAACAACTCGGCACACCCACGAATATCCAGTTTAATCCATGGTTGAGATAAATTAAGTAGTCGGAACTGTGACAGTGATGAGAAATAACTAAGTGAATTATAATTTCAGCAAAGGATACATCTGTTTACAATAACACTTACTGATGTTTAACAAAAAATATCACAGCACATATAGCACCGGAACACAAAAGTCGGCCAATCTGATGTTTGAATATTCAAATTTGATCAAATTGTCACAATTGTACATTATAAAACAGTGTGTTCTCGTTTTCTCTGTGGACCTATAACTCTGTTAGTTTTGTGCATATGTGGTTAAAATTTTGTATGATCTAGTGGGTTCATTGGAGTGGTTTGTAGATTTAGACTTTTTCAAAAAAAATTCGGGAGGTGGGGAATTTGGAGGATCAGTATTTCAAAAGGCTGTATGTTGAATTTAATGTTGTTCAATATCACCGTAAACATAATAATGCTATCTACAAATATGTTATGGATGTATGCAGAAATGTTGATTAGTATTTACGTATTGACGTTTGGAAGTCCTGAATGCTTAACCCTGCCCCAGCCCTGCATGTCGTTGGTTACATCAACAGTTAGCTAGTAGCCCAGTGTCGCGTGCTATTTCTGGGAAGCAACATGCTGAAACAAAGTAAATTTTCAGTATGTTTTGAGGGCAAGTTTGTCATAACAACTAGGCCAGTGACCAGTTATGATTAATTTTTTTGTCAATGTGGGTAGGCTGGACAAATTTGGGATGGGTTTAAATACTGCTGTATTTTGGGGGTGGGTGGGATTCATGTGTTGGACATTTGGGATTTGGCCTATTTTCAGTGTTCATAATTATATGCCAGCAATAGCTTTGTTAGATTTCAGTTCAAATGATTTGAGGGTGGGTCACATTCCAAGATTGTGGGAGCGCGTCCTAAAATTTAATTTATGTATCTGTTGACATAGACATGGTTTTATCTGGTCAACTTCTCGTCTCACATACAAAGCTGGGCAACTCAGCTTGCACTTTTATAAGATAACACTTTCTGTGCTGCTTAGTTTATTGTGAAACAACGAATCCTTATTTCTGTGTTTACAGAATAAATCACTGAATGTTGTAGACATCACATGATTCTAGTATATAAAGTATATTTTTTAATTTGGGCAAGTTAAGGGGCGATATGGCAGCTAGGTATGACATTTTTTTAATGAATAATTAATATAATGTTTGTGCCCAATATTAAGAGTAGGTCTTATTGAATAAAAAATATTGAAATTTGTTCTGCCAGACCCCTCGTTTCCATGGTAAGAATCAAATATGGCCATCAGATAGGAAAATTATAGCAAAACTTGTTGGGTTACCCGACGTTGCCCAGGGAAAAAGGGCAGTTTTATGTACCAGATATCCCAAACCCATTCCAAATGTTTCCAGCCTACCCGCATTAATAAATAGTAATGTGTCACTGGCCTACTTGTTAGGACAATCATTTGCCAGAAATCTCGATCTAAGTTGATCACCGTCTAACTCAGTAACTGACGTAACCAACAACAGCGGATGCTGGGTTGACATTTCAGCCCGACACATGCAAAACTAATGGAGATGTGGGTGCACAAACAAACAGAATGAACTGTTTTATAATATAGATATGTCATATTCCTAGTTATCCAATATAACTATTGACACTTACGTTTTATAATACACTAACTTGACGGGCGATAATTTCAACGCTAAATGACACATAGCTCCATCTGTAGGAAATATATGAAATGCGAAAGAGGTCGTTACTTGTAAACGTTCGAACATGACCAACGACAGGTAGACGTGGTGCATGTTAAGCACTGAGGATTTTCAAACGTCAATAACTTAAAAACTATTCACAATTTCGGCATACATCCATAATCATTATCTTTATGATGATGTAGAAAAAACATTAATTCCGCGGCTGGAACTCCACATAGAGCCTTTTGAAATATTGAGTCCCCCAAGTTCTCCACCAGACAAATTTCGAAAATGTTTAAATCTACGAATCATCTTAATGGGCCAGGTAGATCACATGCAAAAATTCAGACCGATACATGCAAAACTAACGGAGATGTGAGTGCACAAACAAGCAGAGGACGAACTGTTTTATAATGTAGATTTGGAAACATTGCAGCTCCTCCAATAATGCAGTAATCAATGTAATTCTTTCTATTTCTTATTTACAACACTTTAGTCTATGCAGTGTCAAAGAAATATATATTATCACTATTTAATATGTAAAAATATATATTTAAATTTTGTTGGAAAAATCATATTTTCCATTACTACCACCAAGTTCATCACATGACTATAAAATAAAAAATCTCTTCGACATTGCATAGAGAAGATGGAACACATCAGTCAAAATGTCATTAATGTAGTATAATTATTTCTAGAGATGTGATGATTCCAAATTGGAATACACCGGTTCTGGCAAATGGGTGTCAAAGATAGGGTAACGGGATTAAAAGCCTGACAAAAGCACACTTTATCTATGAATATAAGGTACTTAACTCGGTATGTAGATATTATGAAAGTGATCTTTATTAACAGTAGACATAAAATGCTATCAGAATACAGCAGAAACATGTTTTGAGTATCTTTGTCAAAAAGTGTCATTTAGTTGCAGTGTCTGTCCTTGAAATACACAGGGTCATTGTACAAACAAAACCTGGTAGCATCTAGGTTATGTTGTCAAATACAAAGTTGCTATTGCATTCCAAATAAGCGTATTTGTACAGATATTTATTTGGATACAAAATGCCAGCCTATACGGTCTTATTCGGGTCTGTACGCTTATTTAATGTGGGCAGTTCCACCCTATATGTTTTTTATTTGGGTCTAAGGTTATTTACTGTTGTTAGTTCCACCTTATACGGTTTTTATTAGGTACTACATGTATTTATTTGCGACGCTGTTTATGCTGGTCACCACGCCAATCATGGCAGATGGCGATCTTTTCACTAGCAAATTGAAAAACTATACGTATGCACAAAAGGAGTACTTAGGGAACCTACGTGCTAAATATAAAGGTTTGTTATGTTTTATTGGGATCATGTTGTGGTCAGGATGTTAGTATTATGGCTAGTAAATTGTGAATCTTGCAGTCTAGGGCTGAACGATAAAGCATGATTAACGACGTTTCGCAGGCAAATTTGCGACGCGACCAATTCACATGGCGCAACGTCACCAGGCAACCCTTACTGCAGTAGTGACCACGCGGCAGAGCTACATGGTTAACAAGCCATAGTGGATCACTCCATTTATGTATTTAAGGGTGGCAGGCTTGGCGGAATTAACTACATTATCTTAAAGAGTATCCCGCAGAATTTTGCATTGTTTCTATTAATGTAATACTAACAATTATAGATATTTAATTCGCTGTTTTCAACACATATCCGTTAGTGTAAAACTACTAATCACTGAGACAAACTAAATGGAGCGTTATGTTTGGAGTTTTGTTTCGACGTTTGATTTAATATACAGTATTATTGTTTGTTTGATGTAGGCAACTCCTGTTTGCATATGTTGCTGCATATGTTGCTGCATTGTCAAAAAGACACCAATTAAAATGATAAATACACACATTGCAACTTAAGTCCGCCTTATTACTGGCTTATTCCAAGGTGTACTTTATTATAATTCCAAGAAATTTCCGCCCTATACTCTTATTCCGCCCTGTACTCTTATTCCGCCCTATACTCTTATTCCGCCCTGTACTCTTATTATAATTTCGGGGAATTTCCACCCTATACTATTTTATTTCGACCTATACTCTTATTAAAATTCCGAGGCATGTCCACCCTATACTGTTATTCCGACCTGTATAATTATTTGGAATGCAATAGTATGGTTATTCTTGTCAGTGTTTTGTTATATTTTTACATTGACCTTAATGGATGTTTGTTCTGGAGATCAAGACATGTACATGTATACACAAGTGACTGCCATACAGTACCAGGGTTCAACTTTAGCTTCAAACATTGACCCAGTCAACAAGAAGTCACACCGCATTTATTTCTTCCAGCTAGTCATTAATTACAATTAGACATTGCACACAGTTTTTTTGCTCCATCTTAGCCACACCGCATTGTAGCACATTGTGTATTCCTGCACCAAATTCACATTGTATATTATCACAACAGTGCGAAAATAATCTAGAGTGTTGCTTTAGTAGAAATCCTGATATGTAGATTTATCCAGAGCAATGTGTCATGCTGTTAAATTATATGTATGCATTTCTGTTTCCACACTAGGTGACACTGCAGAAGAACAATGCGCGACATGCACAGTTTCGTATCATGCCCCGCTACAAGGTTAAATCGGAAGGAGATCTGGTACGTCAGTGCAATAATATATTCCACCTGAATAAGTCTATTGGAATGATAAGGATATGGATTTAGGATAATTTTATTCAAGTAAAACATGAAATTATTTGTTTTTGTATTTAATGCTAATCAGTTTTTAATATTCTTTTGAATTACAAATATTTGTCAATTTTAATAGTTTTTGTGTGCATACAGTCAACAATACTCAAGTGAATAATCATTATATAGGCATCGTACAACTGAATGGTCACTGTAGACAGCAACTGAATGGTCATTTTAAACAATCTACAACTCAGAGGTCCTTACTGACAATGCAGAACCAAATAATCATTTGCAATGGAATGGTAATAAATAACTACTGAATGGTCAATAATAACTCTGCATATAATAATAGTAATCATTATCGACTCTGCATATGAATGATCATAATAGTGCAACCAGATGGTCATTAGAGACACTGTTCAACTGAATGGTCATTAAAGCCAACCTTTAAGAGCATATCACAAATTACCTATTTCTGTTGGTTGTTATCTCCCTGAAAATGCTCAGAGGCTGTGTAACTTATGCAACAATGGAGACCAAGGTGATAAATACCATTATGTACTTGTATGCCCATCACTAATAGAAGTAAGATCCAAATATGCTCAGAGGCTGTGTAACTTATACAACAATGGAGACCAAGGTGATGAATACCATTATGTACTTGTATGCCCATCACTAGTAGAAGAAAGATCCAAATATGCTCAGAGGCTGTGTAACTTATACAACAATGGAGACCAAGGTGATGAATACCATTATGTACTTGTATGCCCATCACTAGTAGAAGAAAGATCCAAATATGCTCAGAGGCTGTGTAACTTATACAACAATGGAGACCAAGGTGATGAATACCATTATGTACTTGTATGCCCATCACTAGTAGAAGAAAGATCCAAATATGCTCAGAGGCTGTGTAACTTATGCAACAATGGAGACCAAGGTGATGAATACCATTATGTACTTGTATGCCCATCACTAGTAGAAGTAAGATCCAAATATGCTCAGAGGCTGTGTAACTTATACAACAATGGAGACCAATGTGATGAATACCATTATGTACTTGCATGCCCATCACTAGTAGAAGAAAGATCCAAATATGCTCAGAGGCTGTGTAACTTATACAACAATGGAGACCAAGGTGATG
Organism: Escarpia spicata; assembly: GCA_963995525.1. Lineage (NCBI taxonomy): Eukaryota > Metazoa > Annelida > Polychaeta > Sabellida > Siboglinidae > Escarpia > Escarpia spicata. The sequence goes on along the minus strand of OZ023208.1, from coordinate 65,277,399 downwards.
AATACCATTATATACTTGTATGCCCATCACTAGTAGAAGAAAGATCCAAATATGCTCAGAGGCTGTGTAACTTAAACAAAACAATGGAGACCAAGGTGATGAATACCATTATGTACTTGTATGCCCATCACTAGTAGAAGAAAGATCCAAATATGCTCAGAGGCTGCGTAACTTATACAACAATGGAGACCAAGGTGATGAATACCATTATGTACTTGTATGCCCATCACTAGTAGAAGAAAGATCCAAATATGCTCAGAGGCTGTGTAACTTGTGCAACAATGGAGACCAAGGTGATGAATACCATTATGTACGTGTATGCCCATCACTAGTAGAAGAAAGATCCAAATATGCTCAGAGGCTGTGTAACTTATACAACAATGGAGACTAAGGTGGTGAATACCATTATGTACTTGTATGCCCATCACTAGTAGAAGAAAGATCCAAATATATAAAGAAATACTTTAGAATCAGACCTAATACTTTGAAAATGAACCAGTTGTTCAATGTACATAATGTGAAACAGTTGACAGATCTTATTAATGTAATCATGTCAAAGTTTGTCTAACTAACTAACAAAATCCTGTCAAAACTGTGAATTGCATAGATGAAACATTGTTGCTTATAGTTAATATACTAGTCATATAATTACATGTAATTGAACTCAGATTGTGTAATACATGTATACTTACTATACTATGTGGTCTATTTTATTTTACATTACTTGGTTTGCACTGTTGATTATAAAATTATTGGAAATACTTCATGCAGTAAGGTTACTGAACGTTTTATGCATTGTGCATTGTTTATATTTTATATACTGTAAATATGACGTGTACAATATAAGTCTAGATGTTCTTAATACAATATGTCATTGGCATTGCCATCCAGAGTAATTGTGAGTGGTTATTAAAAAAACAATGTGCAACAGAGTTGTAATTATGAGCAGTACGTAACAAGCTGGTCATCATAGACAATTGTGTGGACTGTGTGCAACACTTCTCATTATATGCATTATGTACAACAGTGGTCATTATAAGCAGTGTACAACTGGGTGGTCACAACATTGGTATTGCTCCTATTGTTGCCAGGTGCAAGTTGGGGACCAGGTGATTCTTGAGAGTGTGAAGAGTCCGGGACAATACCTGCATGTCAGCAAGGGAGTGTTCGGTAAACTGGCTGTCTACAGCCAAAGGTACAATCTTCGCCTTGATCCCTTGCAGTGCATTTGTTTCACCGTCTTGACAATTCTCACCCACGTTTACCCCTCATAATTCCTTCTCTTATGAGTGCCTCATATTGCCAGTCAGGATGCGAATAAGATTTTTATTTTAAAGTTCATGTCATCTGTAGAATTGATTTTGCCATTTGGATTACAAGACAGTATATTGCCAAATAAGATAGATTATTATACAAGTGTGCTCTATGCACTGTGCAATTAAAGCCACGCAGTCCAGATTTAATAAAAATGCCAAATTATGACTAAAACTATTGTGTATATTGTAACGCTGTCATCAATTAAAAAAAATTAGTTGTTTCAAACCCGCATGACTATAGCGACGCTGGTGGTAGAGAACTTATGTAGTCCTCAACATTTAGCTTTAAGAATTACAGTGAACTAAATATCAAATGGTACATCAGTGAATACTCTTGTCATTTTACAAGACGGTGGCATAGTAGCATATATAATTGGTACCTTTGCATCATGCATTCCACCATAATTGTAATCACAGTGGTGTGTGTAGCAGTAGATATAGTTGGATGATACCTGTGATCATGTGTGATTATGTGTGTTACTACGCCACTGTCTCATGCAGTTACAGCTCCATGCAGTTTGCAAAAGTACAATTTGATATAAGAATGAATGAATGACTGGTTGTTTTACTGCCTTCAGCCACGAACTGAACATGTCTGTGGGCAAGTCTGGGTTCACCATCTACCGCAGGTACAAGCCAGAGAAACAGGAGGAGAACATGCTAAAGGTAGGAACATGTGTAATGTAGGATCAACATCAAACAAACACAATAATAGTACACTAGCTTACATCCATTCTTGGAGCAACAAAAAGTACATCAGTAATCACAATTATGGTATTTTGATCTTAAACTTTTCTACCGTGTGGCCATCTGTAACATTGAGCACCTCTCATTTTGCTCAGTCAGAAGAAACACAATTATAATTTATAAATTAACTCATGTGTAATTGATAAATACAATAATTATTAATTAACTCATGTAACTATTTGGAGAAGGATATATTCTAAGTATGGATACAGAAAATAGTCCACAACTTTGATTTTGCTAAAGTCGTTAGAAGCTGTGTGAAATAAATATAAAATAGAATATTTGTGAGTGTATTCAATAGCTGGCAGAGTAGCACAAATAATCAGACTCAGTCTACATGTTGTGTTGAAATTTGAATGTTAACCCATTGTTGTCTGTTGTGTTATTTAGGCTGGAGTTCCACTGCGTCTCTTCCACAAGGAGATAGAAGCCAACCTGTGTGCAGAAGGACTGTTTGATGACGACACCACAGAAGATGGTATTGTCTCTTTGTCTCATATGATATGCAAGATATCTGTCAATGCTGGGATTTGTTTGTTGGTCTCCTCTTTACCTCACAGGCCTCCTCCCTCAGCTCTTCCATTCTTTGTTCTTATGAACATTGTTTTATATTTTGTATCAATTTGCTGACTCCAGGTGCATCTTTTGGGATTCTACTAAGAAGAATGACAAAGGTTTACATTGACAACTTCTTAAGATTGTAACTAGATTTCTTCCAGTGAAGTAGTATTTCTTCTGTTCTGTCAGTGTATAATATTTATTTAGTTAACTATGGTGTCAGTGTGCAAACAAAAATATGCATATTTTTTAAACTGTAAAACAAAATAAGAAAGTACAGTTGGTTAGTATATTATAAACATTTTCTCTAATTTACAATTGCCATATTTTTGCAAAAATAAAGATTTTATTATTATAAATAAAAAATAAACGGACTTCTTCAAGCATTCTCTGGAATCACCACTTTACAATATATATATTTGTGTCCAGAATCACAATATATTATGTTAAATATTATGATGTGTCATGAAAGTAACAGAAGATTACTCCATCTTCTACTTCAGTGCACTTCCGAGTTCGGTCAATAGACGAGAGTAAGGCACGTCATCTCACGCCGTCTACGTCAGCCATTGTCTACTGGCAGGTGGACTTTGAAAGTGGACCCGTCAGCGGTAAGTTTCACTTAGACAGACTTCAGAAAACATTCTTTACATGTGTACTTTTTGTAGTAGACCAACTGAAAATAACAACTTGACAATAACCATGCATTTTCTGGTGATTCATTTTAACTTTGTCTCATTTATTGCTTTGAACAATCAAATGCTTGCTACAAAATCACTTGATTCTGCAAATGATGTTTTGAAATGTTCTAAACATAAAAGGGTGTCCTGTGGTCATAAACATGTGTGGTGGTAACGGGAAGCTTAGTGTGTCACCTTGCATCATCGTCAGGTGCTGTGGTGAGATGGGAGCAGCAATGTCGCTTCAAGCACATGACGACACGTCAGTATCTCTGTGTCAACGCAGACAAGAAAGTCGGTCTAACAGTTGACTACGACGACCCAAAGACAGTCTTCAGACTTCACCCTGTCATCAAGGTAACACTAAAGTTATGTCTGTTGCCAGGTGAAACAGATAACAGCTGATGCATTGTGGGAAATGTGTAATTCTGAACAGTATTGGCATAAAAGCAGTCACGTATACTTCTGAGATTTTTCATAGAATTTTGTGGAAGCAAATTTGGTAAATAATGCACATGCAGATATTTAGGATTTTAGTCCTCATGACATAAAAATGGCTAAAATCGTAATAAAATGTTATATATTAAACTGTGGTGAGTGTAGGTATTAATTTTTGTTCCACTTATATAAGGAAATAGTATGTGTAACCATTCCTGAATTATAACCAGATTTCAAGATTATTAATCTGTTTTCAGGAGGGTGACCAGATAGAGTTTGATACGTACTGTCGCATTGAACATGTTGTCACAGGCAGCTGGTTACATGCCTTGCCAGGTATGGCTACAATATTCTTGCTCACATATGTAACTTTGTTATTAAGTTTTCATGAAATCATTGCACAAACTGCTTAATTGTTTTTTACTTGGCCCAGTTGAAAATTCAGCAAGCCATGACAACAATGGTGCCGGTCTGTGTAGCCTACTGTGGCTGTGTACTAAGGCTATTCACTCTTTCACAAGTGAACTCATCTTAAGTCTTTCATAACCCTACAGGTGGCCAACAGTAAACTTGCACAGTGTACACAATTTACAGGTGGCCAACAGTAAACTTGCACGGTGTACACAATTTCGAGGTATTTGTAGTAGTGCTTTTAAAAATCACAACTGCTAATACTTATCAGAGAAATATGATTGAGCTATTATTTTGTTGGCAAACTGCCCTTTTATTATTATTATGCAGTGATAATTTTTGCATAACATCAAATAATCATGTTGTAAAATGTAGACTATTCTTCGTGATTGTCAGAATGAGGGTAAAGTAGACACTTAAGTTCACCCAGTGACAAAATAGTTATTGAGCGGTTGCATGTCACTGCATGCAGTGTGACATGCATTTCAGCTGCGTGATAATGGAAACTAGACTCAAATGACTTGATTTTATTACATTTTTCGTAGAACGTTCAAATACAACCGATACAGAAATAGGCCTACGACCTAGTACTGTTGCGGGCCGTGGCACACCTGTCCGATAGCCTGGCATATCTATTATCAATTTCTTTACATATCAATAAGATAAATAATGCCTACAGTTCCTAAGTACATATATATATATATATGTGTGCCATGAGGTTATAGAATATGTTGTGTTTGAACTCTGAATGCATCGTATACTTTGCTGGCAGACCAAATATGCCGGCCAATTCGGCCCAGGTCCGGATGCAAGACGGTAATGTCCGGCTACATTACTCACCGGCAACTTGCATAATATCCATTTTAAAACAGCCCCCAAAGTCTGTCTAACTGTCTGAACTAGTATGATGGTTCGGGGTCGCATCGGCTGCATTACCACGTCGGCGGGGAAATTCTTGGACGCGTTAAAAAAATGTTGGTTGCGTTGGCAAAATATTTTGGTCGCGTCGGCAGAGTTTTGGTCGCCTCGGTGGCGCATCATTGGTTGCATCGACAGCATTACCACATCGACAGTGAAATTCTTGGACACCTCAGCGAATTATTTGGTCTCTTCAACGGCGCTACAGATGTGTAATCTGGTATGTCAGAGTAGATTTTTTGTCGCGTCGGCAGTGTTTTGATCGCTTCCTGCATCATAAAATTGGTCACTTCGGAAACGTTACCGCTTCGGCGACTCAATCTTGGTCGTAACAGATGTGTAATACCAGGTAGTTCAGAGTAGATTATTTATTACCTGTTGTATAAACAAATGTAATCCTTGTTATAATGTATGATAAACATGTAGATAATGATTTCAAATATGTCGGTCGTATTCGTTCATGTTTCTCCCAATTATAGTGTTTGTGTAATGTTATTGTATATATTGTGTTCTTCACTTTGTTATCTTTGTTGTTTATTTCCATAACCATCCCCGTAATAAATTTTGGAAGACAGATGCATCAATGATATAGAATATTTGAGGGAACAAAGCTATCATATCTCGAAGTGTTTTGTAACGACATAAAATACGTCATTGTGCAATTCTTGAGTATACTATAGTTATTACTAAATTATATTTGTAACAAACTAGTTTTATCTAAAAAGTTACGCTGCTTTTTATTTGTTAGTTACTTTAATTTACATAGCCAACTATTTTCGTTCAAATTCTTGCTGCCACATTTTTAATAACCAAGTAATAATATGTATAATCTGCTTAGAACCCGATCTGCTCACAATAGATTTATGTTGTTCCAAAGCTCTGTGATATTAGGGTCTGTCTGAACGGTAAATGTCAACAAGTTAATGACACCAGGCAGTGCTTAACAACAATGACTCAATAATTGTTTGACTTCCTCATTATGTGTGCTCTCGTTACATTCGTGCTACACCTGCTACAGCCAGGGCTGTTGGCTATGCAAAACTAGCCCTAGCGGATCCTCTACGTGAAGTGCGGAAGTTAGCTGAGTCAAACTAGTAATTGACTTCGCCAGTCGCGACTGCATCACCCTCGAGAACAACGCAAATACCCACCACAATTTGAAGATGGATAAATGACTTCTGGGAATCCCAATATATAATGACCCATTCGCCCATTAGCACGAGCAGCTGAGCGTTATTGTGTATTCAAATAATTGCTTCTACTTTCTAAACATTGCATGTAACACGAGCCACGGTTGGTTGAAATTAGTTTTATTATGACCACCTGACCTGCCGAGATCCACTGATCTAGTGAGCGATTTCATAGGCAGAGCTTAAATTCAGAGTTTCGCAAAGCGATCAGCGAGGGGGTACTGCTGGCTGGCACTGGCGTAATCAGCAGCAGCGACCTCTGGCGCGCGAGGGTGGCTATAGCCTCTCCCGGGTGTAGGAATACATGAGCAATTATCAAAGTAAATTTAACATAGACATTGAGGAAATAGCAGATCAATGAAACCATGCAGGATTAGCAGATAACAAAGCCAACTTCATTGCGCTTTTGACCTACGAGTTCAGCATGTAGAATGAGATGGAAGCCCCGATTTTGAAAAAGCCTGAATCACTGCCTGTTGTTTACACAAGCCCAATCACACCTGCCCATCAAAGGTATCCAAACGAACAATGGCTTCCCTTTCAAGAACACCAACATCACTAGGAAGCGTTAAAAGAGGGTTAATCCATTACCAGCTAAGTGGTTCATGACTGCTTTTATGAACACTACAAATGAACAAATGAGTAGATCTTGGTGGTGGTTTGCCACGGAAATTTTAGTATAATTTTTTATTGGAGTTGACACGTTTCATAAAACGATGGCGCCGAATTGACCTAAATTCATCAGTTTTGGTCATGTTGGCAACGAACCACTTCAGCAGCGAAACCATTTTGGTGAAATTTCTTTCAGAAAATGCTGACGACGCGACCAAATTCACCATCGATGTGACAAAAATTTCCTGCCGACACAACCAAGGTTTCCCACTGACACAACTAAATACATTTGGTCGCCTCTGCTAGCCGAGGTGGTAACGTTGCCGAGGCGACCAGTTATCAGTATAATAACTTGATCCACGAATACTGCGAGACAAAACAAAATGGCGGACTAAGCCAACTTTTTTCATGATGGAATGAAACTGGTGTTAACAAGAAGACCTTTGAGAGGCATGCGCTTATAGGCTGACCGTTAAACAAAATTTCTCATTTCCCGGTTTACACCATATGAATTGGAATGTAAATTCCTGATGTAGAACAAAGTAAAATCGGCCATATTTGGGAATCTACTACTACGACATTTGAAAGCTTGGTTGTGATTAGCTATTAATGAATGTTAAAACCCATTGATAAAAATGTCACAGGAACAAGAATCATTCAGCTTTCCAATGATACCTTGCATTCCCCTGTCACTGTCAGTTGCTGGTAACGGAAACAAAAATAGTTTTAAAAGAATGCTACCGAATCGGGCCAAAATTTGGCTGGGACCATTTTGCATTGACTGCACGGGCCGAATTCAGCCCAAAACAAAATTGGCACTTTGTTGTCATATGCAAAATAAAAACACATGGCACCAACAGCATGTTCTAGTTCTTTGTAGTCATAACAAAATGTTACAATTATTATTAGTTGTGGAAAAGAGGACATTGTGATGTTTTACTTCAACAGTCGCTCTGTTTGAATCTAACACCTGTGGTCATTTCTCTTCAGACGAGTATACAAGAAAGCAGGTGTCCAGTCTGGGAGAGAATGACTTGTCAATGGCTGCCCTACAGTGGACCCATGCCCCTCTCAAAAAGGTAAACCACAAATGTCAGACAATCCATCTCGGTGTTGTTTAGTGTATCAGCGGAAGAGACTGGGAATAATTTTTTTGAAATAGATATTTTGGAGCTGAATTAATAATGAAATGTACAGTGTAGATTGATAAAAAAAATGTCAAGTACTCATTCTCAAACAGCTGACTGGGAAAATGCTAGTGGTCAAAACGTTTAAGAACGGAATAGTGAACTATCTGCGAAGAACTTTGCATGCAACATCAGAGGCTAGCCAGGAGGGTTTGTACAAGATAAAATGTACATTAACAAATAAAATGAATGGGATCTTCGTGTTGTCTGTAGATTGGCATGTCAAGTGAGATGCAGTATGACGATGCATTCACGATGCAGCAAGTTGAGGACGGTCACGTTGAAATATTCAACTATGTCGCTGGCATGGTTCCCTTTATTCAGAAGGTCATCGCAGATGTGAGTAATTTCTTTTAGTTTTATTGGTAAATATTCTTTCCTTCCAAGATATTTTCTTGTAAAAAAATAATTATGAGTTGAATCAAATCTAGAGTCTGAAATTGAAGCCACTGGTCAAGTAAACCAAAACCACTTGTCCTTTTTCCATCACATATTTATAAAATAGAACCTATGTAATATGTCCATTATGGCCAGGTTATATATAACATTGTTCACAGTAGACATGTTCCACTGCATTAGAATTGAGGTTCATCTTCAGGCGTTGATGTCGTGTTGTAGAAGAAAGCTGGTCTCACACTGAACACAAAGCAGGCGTTTGACATCATATCAGTGAGTTGTTTAATGTTGCACTAAACATCATACATAACCTGTCTACCATCCAGGGTTTCCCAGAAAACCTATGTCTGATACCTGTAATTCAGAAGGGTGTGTTTGTTCTCTTGAAAATCTTGAGATAGAGCTAGCACTGAAGCTTGCATGGTTGCTCAAATTTGACCTTCTAAAAACCACCCAATGCTCATGCATACAACTCTGTGTGGTGAGAACTAATTTACGCAGGCTAATAATGGAAACATCTTAAACAGAATTCTTCCAACTGAGAGTCCAGTCACTAAAGTGAATTAACTAAGTTGGCAATTTTATCCGCAGTGCATCTGTAAGGCATTGTTACAACTGGACGAATGGATCGCAGCTAAAACTTAGCTCTTATGGTGATTATAATCATAAAACCAATGACTAGTTTCTTAGACATGACCAGCAGTATTTGATATGTGAAATATTGAACCGGTGTTTTCATTGAATGACAGGCTTTGAAAGAGTTGAAAGAATTCATGATTGTGAACAGCGTACCCAACAAAGAACGCCAGAAACTACTGCGCAATCTCAGGGTATGTACTGTACGCAAGCATATAGTTAGGTAATTGCTGTAACAATAAAGACATGAATAACTTAGTGTACAGAAATGTAAGCAAATCATAATGCATAAGTTGCAGGAATTAATAAATGATTCTGTATTTAAATAATGTACATAGTGATGTCATTACTATATTCCACATCTGTGAAATTGTTCAGCATAGCTGTTAGATTCTTACTTACTTACTACCCGTTATGCCCTCTGGTGTGTAGGGCAATGACGAACTTCCTCCACCTCTGTCTGTCTCCGGCCATTCGCTGTATGGTGCCCCAGTTGTGGTTCATTTCCCTCAGCTCCGCCTCCACTGTTCTCCTCCATGTTGTCTTTGGGTGCCCACTTTTCTGCTTCCATTCTGGTGTCCATCAGACAGCTGTTTTTGTGATGGCGTCTGCATCCATGCGAAGAACATGACCAATCCATCTCCAGCGTCTTCTTTGAATGGGCCATCAACTTCTGGTTGGATAAGTTTCTTGGCCAGAAGATCCTGAGGATTTTTCTGAGGCAGGTCATGTGGAAGGTGGACAGTCTGGATAGGTCTTGCTCCGTCATTCTCCAGCACTCCGCCCCATATAGCAATGTTGACAGCACGCAACTCTGGAAAATTCTGAGTTGTCCTTGTGCTGTACTGTGCTAATCGCCAAACTGCAAGTAGGCATTCCGTGCCTTGTTCAGTCTGTTGCGGATGTCAGTGCCAGCTCCTCTATCTTGGCTAATGACACTTCCAAGGTAAGTGCAGGGTCATGACTTTCGTCTTCTTCTGGCTGATTCGCAAACCGACCTGACGGCCCAACCTGCTAAGGCAGGTTGTCTTCTCCTGGATGTGTTTGTGAGTGTGGGACAGAAGAGCAAGATCATCGCCAAAGTCCAGATCCTTTAGAAGGTACAGAAAAGGCAGTCCAGCGAAGCCCTCTTGGTACATCTTATGTCGCTCGTCACATGACCAAGTCGATGACAACATTGAAAAGGACAGCTGACATAACACAGCCCTGTCTCATACCAGTCTTAACCTCAAAGTGAAGATCGCTGGTTCCAACATTGCAGGTGAAGTTGGTGTAGAAAGCTTTGATGATGTTGACGATGCATTGTGGTATTCCGTATGATCTGAGAACGCGCCAGAGGCAGTCTCTGTGGATGTTGTCAAAAGCTTTCTCAAAATCTATAAGGTTTATGTACTGCTGTCTTTGCCACTCTGAACACTGCTCAATGATGTTCCTCAGCGTAAAAATCTGGTCAGAGCATCCCCTTCCTCTAAGAAACCCAGCCTAAGCCTGTTCCTTCTGTATTGTTGCATCTATAGCCTCTGTGATCCGCTGCATGATGACCTTGCATAGGATCTTGCTTGGTACTGACAAAAGGGTGATCCCTCACCAGTTGTTACAGTCACTAAAGGCCACTTAGGTATCTTGACGATCACTCCCTTGGTCCATTCTGTTGGTACCTGTACCCAGATGACTGTGAACAAGGGTTCCAGGTTGTTAGCTGCAAGCTCGGGGTCTACTTTGAACAGTCCAGCATTGAGGTTATCATGCCCAGGTGCCTTTCCATTGTTTAATGTCCTGATGGCTGCAATGACTTCTGCTCTCTGGGGAGCATCTGTGTTTATTTCCAGGTCTACTTCTGCTTCTTCTATAATAGCTTCACCTTCTGGTGGTGGCCTGTTTAGTACTTCACTGAGTTTCTTGCTCCTTAGTTTCATTGATTTTAAATTAATTAAGCTGTCGGAGTAGCACACATAATCTTGTCCAGTTGTGTATGCTACTCCTCCACCTTGTCTCATTGTGGCAGCATGCAATTTGCAAAGAAATATTTTAATATAAATATTTAGAAAATGAATCCTGTTTGTAAACTATCCGTAACTGGTTGTGGCTGCAGATTGTTGATCTGCTAGTGAAGTTGCTGCAAATTCCCTACCGAGGCACCGATGACCAAATGTAAGTATGACAACAATACGTTATATCTACGCTCGTATCGTGTATAAAATGACTTCGTCATTCACAGCGATCCATATGAATTTTTTTCATTTTATCTCAAATTGGCGTATACTGTGCAGTTTTATTACCTTGCCTCGCCTCGCCTCGCCTCACGTTGCCTCACCTTGTATCACCTTATTAATACTTAGAGGATCAGTTGGTTACTCAATGATCACATCATCTTCATACTCCTCAGTTTATACAGACATTGGTTCCATTATGTCGTTATTATCCACAGCTGCAGCTATATAAAATTGTTACGTTGTATCAGTTATAATTATTATCCCACGTTGACTGATGTTCTTTTGTGTCAGTTATCATCTGCTGTTAACTGATGTTGTTCTTCCAGTCACATGGTGCATGTGTTGGTGGAATGCTACGATGTCTTGTACACGTATCTCATGGGAAACAGCCGCAAAAATGAACTGTATATCGCCAAGTACATCGACTTCTTCAACAGCCAAATCTCTTTCAAGGTACATATAAAAATAAACCTCTTTCACTTAGTCTTTAAGATATCGAATGGTTATGAAAATATTGACAGAAGTATTGTTTCTCATTTTAAAAGGAGATATGAACTGGAAGATGAAATGTTAGATAAGGAACCATGTAGATTATATTTCAAAAACAATTAATACATGAATGGAACAAATTACCTGTTGATTGTCTAAATGCTAGCAGCATTAGTATGTTTAAACAAAATTTACAACTATCTCTGAAGGATAGGTTACTTACATAAATAAATAAAAACTCTCAATTGTTCATATAGGAATATTCCAGCTACCAGGTTTATGGCTGTGTGTGTTCTGCATGGAGACATTGGTTTATAGCTGTGTGTGTTCTGCAGGGAGACGTTGGTTTATAGCTGTGTGTGTTCTGCAGGGAGACGTTGGTTTATAGCTGTGTATGTTCTGCAGGGAGACGTTGGTTTATAGCTGTGTGTGTTCTGCAGGGAGACGTTGGTTTATAGCTGTGTGTGTTCTGCAGGGAGACGTTGGTTTATAGCTGTGTGTGTTCTGTAGGGAGATATTGGTTTATAGCTGTGTATGTTCTGCAGGGAGATATTGGTTTATACCTGTGTGTGTTCTGCAGGGAGATATTGGTTTATAGTTGTGTGTGTTCTGTATGAGACATTGGTTTATAGCTGTGTGTGTTCTGCAGGGAGACATTGGTTTATAGCTGTGTGTGTTCTGTAGGAGACATTGGTTTATAGCTGTGTGTGTTCTGCAGGGAGATGTTGGTTTATAGCTGTGTGTGTTCTGTAGGAGACATTGGTTTATAGGTGTGTACGTTCTGCAGGATACATTGGTTTATAGCTGTATGTGTTCTGTAGGAGACATTGGTTTATAGCTGTGTGTGTTCTGCAGGGAGACATTGGTTTATAGCTGTGTATGTTCTGCAGGGAGACATTGGTTTATAGCTGTGTGTTCTGTAGGAGACATTGGTTTATAGATGTGTGTGTTCTGTAGGGAGATATTGGTTTATAGCTGTGTGTTCTGCAGGGAGATATTGGTTTATAGCTGTGTGTGTTCTGTATGAGACATTGGTTTATAGCTGTGTGTGTTCTGCAGGGAGACATTGATTTATAGCTGTGTGTGTTCTGTAGGAGCCATTGGTTTATAGCTGTGTGTGTTCTGCAGGGAGACGTTGGTTTATAGCTGTGTCTATTCTATAGGGAGACGTTGGTTTATAGCTGTGTGTGTTCTGCAGGGAGACATTGGTTTATAGATGTGTGTGTTCTGTAGGAGATATTGGTTTATAGGTGTGTACGTTCTGCAGGGAGACATTGCTTTATAGCTGTGTGTGTTCTGTAGGAGACATTGGTTTATAGCTGTGTGTGTTCTGTAGGAGACATTGGTTTATAAGTGTGTACGTTCTGCAGGATACATTGGTTTATAGCTGTATGTGTTCTGTAGGAGATACTGGTTTATAGCTGTGTATGTTCTGCAGGGAGACATTGGTTTATAGCTTGTGTGTGTTCTGTAGGAGACATTGGTTTATAGGTGTGTGTGTGTGTTCTGCAGGGAGACATTGGTTTATAGCTGTGTGTTCTGCAGGGAGACATTGGTTTATAGCTGTGTGTGTTCTGCAGGAGACATTGGTTTATAGCTGTGTGTGTTCTGTAGGAGACATTGGTTTATAGCTGTGTTCTGTAGGAGACATTGGTTTATAGCTGTGTGTTCTGCAGGGAGACATTGTTTATAGCTGTGTGTGTTCTGTAGGAGACATTGGTTTATAGCTGTGTGTGTTCTGTAGGAGACATTGGTTTATAGCTGTGTGTGTTCTGTAGGAGACATTGGTTTATAGCTGTGTGTTCTGCAGGGAGACATTGGTTTATAGCTGTGTGTGTTCTGTAGGAGGCATTGGTTTATAGCTGTGTGTTCTGCAGGGAGACATTGGTTTATAGCTGTGTGTGTTCTGTAGGAGACATTGGTTTATAGCTGTGTGTTCTGCAGGGAGACATTGGTTTATAGCTGTGTGTGTTCTGCAGGAGACATTGGTTTATAGCTGTGTGTTCTGCAGGGAGACATTGGTTTATAGCTGTGTGTGTTCTGCAGGAGACATTGGTTTATAGCTGTGTGTTCTGCAGGGAGACATTGTTTATAGCTGTGTGTGTTCTGTAGGAGACATTGGTTTATAGCTGTGTGTGTTCTGTAGGAGACATTGGTTTATAGCTGTGTGTTCTGCAGGGAGACATTGGTTTATAGCTGTGTGTGTTCTGTAGGAGACATTGGTTTATAGCTGTGTGTTCTGCAGGGAGACATTGGTTTATAGCTGTGTGTGTTCTGTAGGAGACATTGGTTTATAGCTGTGTGTTCTGCAGGGAGACATTGGTTTATAGCTGTGTGTGTTCTGTAGGAGACATTGGTTTATAGCTGTGTGTGTTCTGTAGGAGACATTGGTTTATAGCTGTGTGTTCTGCAGGGAGACATTGGTTTATAGCTGTGTGTGTTCTGTAGGAGACATTGGTTTATAGCTGTGTGTGTTCTGTAGGAGACATTGGTTTATAGCTGTGTGTTCTGCAGGGAGACATTGGTTTATAGCTGTGTGTTCTGCAGGGAGACATTGGTTTATAGCTGTGTGTGTTCTGTAGGAGACATTGGTTTATAGCTGTGTGTTCTGCAGGGAGACATTGGTTTATAGCTGTGTGTTCTGTAGGAGACATTGGTTTATAGCTGTGTGTGTTCTGTAGGAGACATTGGTTTATAGCTGTGTGTGTTCTGAAGGGAGACATTGGTTTATAGCTGTGTGTGTTCTGTAGGAGACATTGGTTTATAGCTGTGTGTTCTGCAGGGAGACATTGGTTTATAGCTGTGTGTGTTCTGTAGGAGACATTGGTTTATAGCTGTGTGTTCTGCAGGAAGACATTGGTTTATAGCTGGGTGTGTTCTGTAGGAAGATATTGGTTTATAGCTGTGTGTGTTCTGCAGGGAGATATTGGTTTAAAGCTGTGTGTGTTCTGTAGGGAGATATTGGTTTATAGCTGTGTGTGTTCTGTATGAGATATTGGTTTATAGCTGTGTGTGTTCTTTTTTAGGGAGATATTGGGCTGAATGCAGCCAAGATGGTGATGGAACTGCTGAAAGACAACAGGAAGATTGTGGATCGCATCACCCACGACCACATTGACAACTTTGTGAACCTGCTTAGACAGAACAAGGCAAGTCGCGCAATTACAGAACAGTGTTCTCTTGGTTCTCACCAGTCGCTAGTCTATCAACACATTTTTGCCCGTCATGATATAAGCAATGAAACATATCCTTTTAACGACTTTGACAAAATCAATGACACTGAGTTCTATAGGTTGTTTCTGTCATTATAGCACCTGTATCTTCAGGGACCTCGACTGAGAGGTGCAACAAATCAGAACCATTAGGCAAACCATTTAACATAAACACGCAAATCTCGTCATTAGTGAGAATGCTATTTTGAACAAACATGTTAAAGTTAGTTTGTAATAGCGGCTATTTAAAATGTTATTTGATGATAAGTAGCATCAGTTGTGAATTGGTATGTTTTCTGTGTAGAACTACCGCTACCTCGACCTGCTGAGTGTGCTGTGTGTGTGTGATGGCATGTCTATACCCGACAACCAGACCTACATCACACAAATGTGGCTGATGAAGGGTAGAAAGGTGAGTGTCTTTCAACTATCGTATACAATATACCCAGTACATAAGACACACTACATTAGATTAGACACGCAATATACAGTGAATCGTACACAATAAATAATACACAAGACATGCTGGGCAAAAGACATGCAGTATACATGACAAATAGTACACAGAATATGCAATACATTAAACATGCTGTAACCAGTACACACAGTACACAAACTCACAGTACGCTATACACAAGACACTGAGTTCACAATATGCAGTACACAGGAGAGGCAGTATATGAAACACAATACCAACAACATGCAGTACACAATGGTCACAGTACACAATTCACAGTACACCAAATAAGATTAAACAAATATGATTTGACAAGATTGCCAGTGCCACCCAGATAATTAACTTTACATAGCAAATGGACAATCAAGTCTTTGGCATATCAGGAGTCCAAGCCAATTAAAGTACACACATGATGAGTTTGGCTTACAGGTTGTTTATAAATGTAGCCATTTCATTCACAGAGAGGGTACTACTTGTCATTCTGATGTATTGTGGGTGCATACTATAATAGTAAAATTGTGTGCAAAAGACATCTTAGTTCAGCTACCGTTTTTTTTTTCTTTCTTTTTTTCTCCGAGTTCCACATGTCACCGAAACGCAGTTGCCGTTTGGGTGCCATGTTACATGAACGTCTAAATTTATAGTATGTCAAAACTCCACAAGGTGTCACCGCAGTAATATTCCGTGATTGGTCAGCTAACAACTGATGTCATTCACGTTGTTCAATGGAGTTAATTCCAAGAGGTAAATCCCAACTAGCTCTGAGCGACGTTAGGACAACTAAAAGATGTTGCGACAATTTGCGATTTTAACCCATTTCCTCTAGGACTGTGTACAACCTTCATGTTAACCCTTGCCTCTAAGACTGCGTCTACAACCTTCATGTTAACCCTTGCCTCTAGGACTGTGTACAAACTTTTGTGTTAACCCTTACCTCTAGGACTGTACAATCTTCATATTAACCCTTGCCTGCAGAAATGTGTACAACTTTCATTTTAACCCTTGCCCTCTAAGACAGTGTACAACTTTTGTGTTTACCCTTACCTCTAGGACTACAATCTTCATGTTAACCCTTGCCTGTAGGACTGTACATCCATCATGTTAACCCTTGCCTCTAGAACTGTACAACACATACAAACTTCATGTTAACCCTTGCCTCTAGGACTGTGTGTACAACACTGACCTTGGTCAGAAGATCGGCCGTGAGTCGCAGGTTGTGTTTATCTCCATCAACAACCAACGTACCTGGTCGCCACTCCATGAGTTTGTACAAGGGGTGAGTGAAAGATTTAATGGCTAGGACTGACAGGTTGCAGTATCCCATTATACAAAACATTGTAATTAGCAGCAACAATGGATCTAAGCGTTGTATAATTTTTTAATATATTGTTTTTTGTCTGTGTATTTGTTATTGTTATATGGACATAATAATTGATTGTCTGAAAAAAACATTATTATTATAAGATTTATTATATCTGTTAGCAGCTGCCTTTTTTTATAAGAATATTTGAATTAGCTGAATGTATGAATTACACTGAAAGTGATATTTATGCAGACATTTCAAGATTTATTAAGTTTTAACAAGATTGCCATCCAGAGCTACAAGCTCCACACGGCATGCGGACGAGGAAGCCTTTGGCTTATCGAGAGTCCAACAATTTTCCAACTACATATAACCTGTCCTCCCCAGGTAGCTATCAGTTTTATTTTTGAACCTATTCACACTGCTAGCATTAATACATTGTTTTTAGTCCTTTGGCCGAAGGTCCAAGGGACTATTGCCATCACTCTGCGTCCGACGTCCGCCGTTAGCTGCCGTATCTGAGAAACCGTTCAGCAACTTTTTCTATAATTTTGCATAGACATATCTTAGGGCACTGCCACTATGTACGAGAAATCTGTATTTGATTCAATCATTCTAATGGCTCCCTAGGGCCTCCAAGGACCCCAAAACTGGTAAAAATGTAACCTTTTGTCTATTTTTTCAAAAACTGTTCAGCTACTTTTTAAAAATTTTGTATATACATTTCATGTGGTAGTGTCACTGTACACAAGAAATCTGAATTTGATTGAATCATTCTAAGGGCACCTAATGACCCCCCCAAAAAGGATCCCAAAACTGGTAAATTTTCACATTTTGTCTAATTTTTCAAAAACTCTTCAGTGACTTTTTCTCAAATTTTGCATAGACCTTTCATGTGGTAGTGCCACTATACACAAGAAAACTGTATTTGATTGAATCATTCTAAGGGCATCAAAAGTCCCCTAAAATGCAAAATTTGCTAACTAAATTCTCTGCAGCAGCAGCTCTATTTATAACGATGGGAAACCCTTTTCCAACAACATCTGTCACATGCGGAGTCTGTGTCTTGCATGGATCAGAGGTTGTCTTTTCTGTTATTTCAAAAACTGTGCAGTAAGTTTGTCTGTAATTTTGCATAGATGTCTCTTATGGTAGTGTCACTGTACACAAGAAATTTGTATTTGATTGAATCATTCTAAGGGCATCTCAGGGCCTCCCAAAAAGCTAAACCCTTTTTTAACAACATCCCACCCCACTGCAGCTAAGATTCTCTGGCTGCTATTGGTTGATGGAAACTGTGACTAATCTGTAATTGGTCACTGGCTGAGGCTTGTGTCAACAGACAGATGCACTAGACCCCTGTTAACCCATTAGCACTCAGCATGTTATTTCTGTACAGTATCTGTTTCCTCAGAAGCTTGACCTAGATTCAAACAAAATATTCATGGTAGTTTTATAATTTTCTATAATTACAAGTAAGTGTTATTTTGAAGAGCATTGAATTCTCTACATGATGATACCTTTTAATATGTTGTTGCAATTAAATATGTTGACCATACTGAGCTTGGTAAATGGTAATTTTTATAATGAATCACATTTTGAGAATGCATGTCATTGTTTGCGGTGTAACTTTTGTATGCTTCATTTTCTGCTGCTACAATTTGCGTTCACCTGAAAGATTATTCAATTACCTATCCAATTATAATACATGTGTTGTGGTGTTGGAAATATATAGCTTTGGTATATTGTACATGAGGGTTGTGATAGGAAACTATTGGAGATTGCGACAGTCCAGAAAGACAGTATGAGATGTGTCACTCAATATATGAAGTGTGACTTTCAGATACTTAATTTTGTAGTGCTATGGATTATGATGGGCCTCTCCATTAGCTCCCTATATATTTATGTGAAATATATCATTAAAATATTTCAGAACAGGCTAAGATTAGGCTGCAACTGTTTGAGTTTGTTTACATTTTGACAAACTACTATTATATGGCACTAATTTTTGAATTGGCACGACTAATGCTAATATATCCCACAAAATGACTTCTACAGGAAACAACGTTGGTGTAAATTATCATCCCATTATTCTTACTGACAAAGACGTGTAAGTTAGGTGAATAACACCTTCGAAGTTCTGACAGCAGGACACCGCCTTCGGTGAAGTCGAGACAAAGGTTTGACAAAGGCTTCAAGTTCAAACGGTCTATCACCGTCCAGCTGACCCATTTTAAATTTTCTTTAGACTACCTTTTGATCTCATATAATCTGTCCTTAATTTTATACATAAAGACATAATCTGGCATAACTTTATAAATTATTAAAATATTAAAAGCACATTTGTACTTCCAGTGTATCAAAAAACTGTTCAGTAACTTTTTTCCAAATTTTTCATAGACATTTCATGTTGTAGTGCTACTAAACACAATAAATCTGTATTTGACTGAATCATTCTAAGGGCACCAAAGGTCCCAAAAAATGCAAAATTTGCTAACTAAAATTAATTGTCTACCTCGGAATAGCTATATTTATAACTTGTGTATTACACCCAGCTGTGGAGCTAAGATTCTCTGCCTGCTATTGTTTGATGGAAACTGTGACTAATCTGTAATTGGTCACTGGCAGTAGCTTGTGTCAACAGACAGCATTAAGCCACTAGACCCCTGTTAAACTGGACAGTTGCCTGTAGGTTTTAAACTGTGTCAAACAGTGAGTCTACCTTTTGCTCTCAAATAATTTTACACATAAAGACATAATTTGGCATAACTTGATAAGTTTTTGTAGCAGCACATTTGTACTTCCAGTGTATCATTGCAACATAACATACATACTGTGTGTCACATTTGAATGTCATGCATGTAATATTTCCATGCAATCCATTTGCATATGTAATGTGAAACTTTAACAGCCATTTTCTTAAGTTTCACTTTTTGACCCCTGCCATGTTCAATGCTCCATAACTTCGTCAATTTTTGTAACAGTCATAATTTTTTAAACCGTGTAAAGCACCCTACCAAACCTTTACAAGAATGTAAGAAAACAATGTTACAATTTTTCTGACTTATCACTCATTTGGTCAGCCGGGGTCACATATAGACGTATTAGTCCAAAGGACTTCAGGGCCTCTTGGCCCATTTTTAAATAATGGCGTAATGTTTGCTTCTTTCCATTCTAATGGAACGATTCCCTCTTTAAGTAACAAGTTAAAGAATATAGCAAGTGGTGTACTGATTTGCTGTACATTTTCCTTAAGCAGTTTCGGTGGTATCCAGTTAACTCCAGGTGATTTGTTTTCTTTCATCTTCTCAATTTTCCTTGATGTAATTTCAGGAGTAACAAACTACTGCCCTAAATTATCGGATTCATCCCCCTCAAATTTAGTAACTGGTCCTGGCAGTGAATTGATATCTGCTGTGGTAAACACTGAGCTGTAATACTCATTCAGGGCCTCTGCTATCTGAAACCCATCAGACATTATGTTTCCTGCGCTGTTTTCAAGTGGTCCCACTTATCTCAAACCTTCTGTTTACTTCTTACATAAGCGTAGAAACTTTTACTGTAATTTTTGGCATCCTTTGAAAGGTGTTTCTTCCAGGATCATTTTCCTTGCATTTTCAGGGGAACAAATCTTTCAATAATGCCCTCGATATCATCTTTCAAAACAGTCCAACATTCTGTTGCTGTCTTGTTCTTCATTAAGATAGTCCAATCTATGTGTGCTGGATATTTTCTCATCTGTTTATATTTGCCTTTGTTGAAGTTTCTCCTCCGTTGCTTTTACCATTATTCCCTGATTGTAATTTTATATTAAAATGGATCTGGTTATGATCACTAGATCCCAGAGGTTTATATACTTTCACATTATCAACTAATTCCTTCTGAGAAGAAACCCAAAAACATTCCCACCTATGGTTGGTTCCAAAACATGTTGATCGAGTAAGAAAACAATCCTGTATTACAAGCAGAAACTGTTGGTCATCACCTCCAACACTCTAGTGATTTCACCTGAATATGTCCATGATTAAAATCACCCATTATAAGACATTCCCCTTTACTCATCTCCTTTATAGCATTGTGCAGTTTTACATCATCCTTTTGTCATATGCTAGGACTATGATTAACTAGTCCTATTGTTAATGTTGACTTTCTGGTAACTATGTTGCACCAAGTATAGCTTCCTCATAATCTGCTTCACCTCTCAGTCGTACTTGAATGAACGTTTATTCAACAACAACAACAACATAATACATGCACAGTATGGTTTGCTGCTGCTGCTGCTGCTGAAAGGACATAGCTGAAGTCATAGACTTATGTGTTGCTATGCCCTACTCGAACTATGAAAACTGAATAAATACAACAGGAATTATAAATAAATCACAAAATAATATTCACAACTCATATAATTTTATAGACTGTTTACTATAGTGCTTGTGTTACTATTTCATGGGTTTAACAAAACGTCACCTTCAATTAACAATTCACAAATATGTAGAAAGTAATGACAACTTGATTGCTTTTTTAAATTGTGTTAAACTTGGAAGCTGAGTCAATTTATTTGGTAAATTGTTCCACGTTTTTATACCCTTGACGGTGATTGACAGCAGTCGGAGGGTGGTGTTTGTCTTTTTAACATAGAACAGTTTGCTTTGTCTTGTATCATGTATGTGGATAGCTGCGGTTGGTTCAAATAATGCTTGAACACGACCATTTAAAGAATGGTTGTTTGCTTTATAAAGTATGATCATAGTCTTGTATTTAACTAAATCATGAAATTTAAGCATGTTTGAGAGATGGAAAAATACAGATGTATGATCATGATAATTAAGATTATAAATAATCCGTATAGCTTTTTTCTGTAACATAAATAGTTTTCTAAGTCTAGATTGATAAGTATTTCCCCAGATCTCACAGCAATATGACATATGTGGTTCAACAAGTGAATTATATAATGTGTGTAACGCTTGACAATCAAGAACATGCCTAGTTTTATACAAAACTGCTATGTTTTTTGATACTTTTGATTCAACCATTTTTATGTGTTCTCTCCATGTTACGTTTTCGTCAATGGTTACTCCAAGGAATTTAGTATATGATACCTGCTCAATGTTTTTCCCATTCAAAACTATATTCACACCTGTTCTAGGTTGCTTTTTATTGTTGAACATTATAAAATGTGTTTTGTTCACATTAAGTGATAATTTGTTCGTTCGAAACCACAGGTCTAGTTTTTTTAGTTCGTTGTTAATAACAGTGCTTACTTCAGCTGTGTTACTAGCGGAATAAAAAATGTTTGTATCATCAGCAAACAAAATAATGTCAAGCAATTTTGAGACTTCACACATGTCATTTATGTACAGAATAAATAATAACTTCATATGCCTATATAGATTCTTTAATATACAGACCCCGCCTCCCCTTCTCTCTTGTCTGTCCTTTCTAAACATGACAACCTGATAAAGCTAGTTCAGCATCTACCATGTCTTCATGTGACCATGATTCTGTGAGGCCTATTACATCTGGGTCAATATCTTCTACCATGATTTCTAAATCGCTTCTCTTATTTAATGTGCTTCTGGCATTTAAGCATACACATCTAAGTTCATTTTTATGGATATTTGGTGAACCTTTCCTTGTAGATTTGCTTGTACCATCTCTTTGAGAAGGCTCTACGTATCCCTCTGCGCATCTAGTTTAAATACTCAACTGAGCCTCCACCTTCACCTATGCACCTGATGAACTCACTCCCTAGAACTGCTGCAGATCTTCCCTCCCTATAAAGCTTGCCCACATATCTACAAAGCTGACTCCTTCCTCCATACACATCTTATGTATTTCAGCGTTCGAAATAGCACTTGTCCGTTTGTCCGGGACAAGTGATTTTTGGCCCGGACAAGTAAAATGACCTTACATGGTTTTCCGGTGGACAAGTGAAAATTTGCAGTAAATAGCAATGCGTGCAACATTGCAACATTTTTATTTGAGGAAATTCAAACGTAAATGAAGTTCGCTAGCAATCGCGCGCGTTGCGATTTTGTTGGTGTGTCGGCGTCTTGTCGTTCCGCTGCCAGTGTGTTGTACGTCAGTGTTCGACCGAGTTTAGTACCTGCGTTAACAGGGTCATGCGCTGAGCGCACCGACCTAGCTCTGTCATACGCGTAGGACAGACTCCGCATCAGCCATCATTGATCGAGGCTGTATTTCACACAATCTTAAATCGTTCAGTTTGGCCAACGTACAACTTGCTTCCGCGCACGGATCATATTTGATGAACTTTGGAAATAGTAGACTTTGTATCGCTACCTGTTATTTGAATAAGTATATACAAAGTTTTACCCATTATTACGCCTAACCCACGCGGACTTGGCAGTCTTCCAAGACCAAGTCATCGAACTATCGACGTTAGGCTAGCCGATCCAGATCGGTGACAATTTTCAAAACTTGTAACTGGCTCTCCGGTAAATCTATAGTGCTGGTTGATAAACGGACTATTAATGACATTTCATAAATGTTGTTGTATCTATGTTATGTAACATTTATATTAACCATAAATTGCGAGTTTTTGAAACCGAATTATGCCAGATGCGCGGCCGGGGACGGTGCGCCAACCACCGTTGACATGTCGGCTTCCGCCAACTACGGTGGTCTGCGCGCGGCAGCAACGTTATGACGTAACTAAATCTATAAATTATATTCCGCCTGGCAATTGTAATTCGGGCACCGTTAAAACTGTTTTATCATCATTGAAATGGTAATATAACATTTAGGAAAATTATGCGTTTCTTTGCTGATGATCAATTGAATATTATCTTTGTTTGTAAAATACAGAACTATGTTAATATTGAAGTTCATAGAGGTTGAAAAAAATATTCTCATATTAGGTATATATAGTTTATTATGATTTGTTGACATCTCCTGGCTTTGCATTGGTCGTGTTCCTGGCTGAGTGGCGTCTTCAATGACAAACTGATGCAATAATGCTACAGCAGTGTTATACAGTAAACCTCGTCTAAGTCGGATTCGCCTAAGTCGGATCTTCGCTCAACTCGGGCAGGATTCAAAGGAACGGTTGATTTCTAATGTATTTCCCATAGAAATCTTCGTCTAAGTCGGATTATGTAAGTCGGATCTTCGCCTAACTCGGAATAACTAAATCGGTCCATTTGATCCAAGATAATGTGTTTTTTCTCGCCTAAGTCGGATCGCAGTATTCAACAAAATCACTTGGTTGTTTGGAGTATCTGTACCAGATGAACTAAAAAGTGAAACGGCTATTATAAAACAATAATCCAGAGAGCCACATCAACATATGTAGGCGTCATATCTTCACTCATCTAATACAACTAACATCACCAAACCAAAGGATGCTGGTATAACCAAGACCATGACGTTCCATTACCGGTACATCCTAGACTAGAGGCATCAGAAGGAATCGCACCATTTTCTCAAGAAATTGAACTATGTTGGACGTTGTCATTGCTCTGAAACCAGTGTGGAACAAACTGAAATCGGATACACTTCTAAACTCCTACAAAAACGGGATTCGTCTAAATTGTTGAGCGTCAAGACGAAGATGAAAACGAAGCAGCTCCTTTATTCAGACACGTATGGAATAAACTCCACGAGATGTATAGAGATGTTGTTTGCACGATGGACGACTGTGTTGACGTGGACGAGAAACGTTGGCTACTCCAAATAACGAGCAGATCATTGAAACCGTACAACACCCTGACGCAGACGGTTGGTTTACTGAGCGATGATGAGGGCGACGAAGTCTCGGTGTCTGAAGATAAGATAACAAAACTCAGTTGCACACATGCTGCATTATGGACGCTAATTAAGACACTCTAGTTCGACGCTCGTGAAACCGAAGAGTTGACCGACAAGTAGAGGCCATTATCATGAGATAGTCGCCACAAAGATTTATGCAGCGCAAGATGACTGACATTTACAATCAGTAATAATTATTAAGCTACAACCTTCGTGCCAAAATGAAGCACAAAACTGTCCTAATACTGCACAATGTTGCATGTTGCTTGTGGACATCAACATATGTAGAATTACCGCAGTATCCGGTCACCTTCAAGCTTTATTCACAGTTACCTAAGGGCTTTTAGAGGGTTGCCTTTGGCGCTGGGATATGTCATCTTCGGCTAAGTCGGATTGTCGCGTAACTCGGATTAAATCACTCGGTCCGACTGAATCCCACTTAGGCGAGGTTTACTGTATGTTATTTATATATATATATATATATAGACCATATTAAACATAAACAGTTTTTGCAACATTATAAAACGAAAATAACAAGGAAAACAATTGTCTAATTCCTATTATCGTAATAATTATTTGTTATTAATAAAAGCGTTCATATCAGTATCACTAAAATATTGGATACATCATGTAACGTGTCTACTTTTAATATTCGTGATGAACAATAATGGACTGGAAAATAGTTGCAAATATAATTTAGCAATTTCAAAATTTGCAGATTAAATCAAATTGTGTCGTTAATCACAAGTCACTCAGATGTACATGCAACGAAACAGCAGGAACACTGTGTTGTTGTCATAAAAATAAGACAGACTTTTTATGTTTTTTCCGAAGCTTCGATTCCCCTTAACAACCACTCGGACAAGTTAACATTTTGGTGGACAAGTAGATTTCAAAACTTACTTGTCCGGTGGACAAGTAAATATTCTGGCTTATTTCTATTGCTGTATTTCATACTCTAATGTCTTCATAAATTGTCTGTAGTCTTATATTGAAAGAATGCAATCTCATTCCAGGTTTCATTTATAATCAATGCTGTCAGTAGCTTTAGTAACTTGCACAGCATAGCAAAAACTTAGTTTTGTTAGGTATATATTGTAAACTTCTTTTTTTCTTGTTGAATAATGCATCACACGTCTTCAAATACCGGGTAGTTTTTGTAGTGGGCACACTAAATGTTTTTCTCTGTCTTTCAGAGAGACCTTAAGAAAGACGAAGAGTATCTGTTCTTGGAGCATCAACTCAGCCTCTTTGGCAGCCTTTGCTTTGTGAGTATATCAGTGGTGTTGCCAGCAACATTACATAGTCATTAATGTAGATATTCATAATAGGGCCTCTGATAAAGAAATTACAAATGTCACAATGATTCTGTCCACATTGTCCTATTGCTCAAAAGCTAGCATTTGATGCAAACAGATCCAAGAAAACATTTATTCTTCGAAACAAAATGCCATTGAAACATCATGTGAATGTTTTGGCCATAAAAGATTTCCAGCACAGAACTGTTGATCACTGCACACTATAACAAGAATAACTGATCATAAGAAGATGGATTGGCCATGTTTTGCAAAATGATGATGACAATATAAGCATGACAGCTTTGAGATGGACCCAGAAAGACACAAAAAAGAGGATTACCCAAAATAACATTGAGAAGAATTGTGGATGGACGACTTCAAGAAATACCCCTCAGCTGGAGTGAGGCTGTTAAGCAAGCTGCAAACTGACAGAAGTGGAGATGTCTTGTTTGTGCCTTTTGCACCAATAAGTACGAACAGGATTAACTTATTACTCAACTAACTAACCTAAGTGAGACTGTTGCTTGTAGGGACGCAACAGTTTTGCGATCAGTGTGATCACTGAGGAGCTGTGCTACCTGTCGATTGATGAAGCCTTCCTCTGTCTCATCAACGAGATATTACCTGACGAACTCAGGACTGTCTACTGCTCCTTGATCATAGGTGAGTGTCGCAGTGAGCGTATCTGTAAAACCTCTCTCTTTTCTCCCTTCCTCTCACTCCCTTTTCCCTCCCTCCTTCCCTCCCTGCCTCCTTCACCCTCTCCCCCATATTCCCTCCATTTCTCCCCTACCACTTTCCCCTTATCTTACCTATTTGCCTGTGTCCATGTCGCCCAAATCTCCCCATTTTTTGTGCCACTGTTTTTTTCTGGTTCTGTGAATCCTTCAGTCTCATCACATCTTTCATCTCACATGTTTTTCTCAATGTTGTCTCCTTGGTGAAAATCAATCAATGTTAAAAATTGTGTGTAATTTGTCATCAGCAGTCGTATGTAATATGTTGTTTGTCTATGCAACTTGTAATTTCCATAGACCTGTCAGTCGACGTAGGAGACAACACGTCCGTCCTTGAGACAATCAATCTGACTTTCATCTACGACAACATCAGTGACAGCAAACAGAAGACAGCCAAGTCTCCACGAGACCCCAAGGTCAGACTATCTCTTACTGGGGGGGGGGGGTACTGTCACAGGATGCACCAGGGAGTCACGATTTATCTATTCTATTTGTCATGTCTAATCAGCGGAGAGTAAAATCACTATTGTTTTTGTCACAGAGAGGATGCATGACCTCTCTGTGACAATTTGAATAGACAAGAGAGGATGTCCGGACCACTCTTGTGCCTCCACCTGGTGGGCATGTCACAGGCGGAGAAGTTCAGCCACATGATCACAAATATGGCAAACTAGTTAATCATTATTTCACCATATAGAAAAACATTTAAATTTAACTTACTACTGAGTGTGTAAACCTGATACAGAAACAAGCAGAGTCTTAGAGTGCATGCTTCTTTCGTTTCCAAAGGAGAACTAAATTTCCACTCAGTATATCTGATAAAACAAGATGATGACTTCCTAGATAATTAGTAGACACCCCAGTGAACATATATATTTTTTTCTCTCCAAAAATCATATATTTATATAACGTCCAATCAATTCTTTTAGTTCATTTTAAATGTAAACTGTTTAATTGCAGACTGCGAGCAAGGCTTCTGGACTGATGGACCACATCTCTCAATTGAGGTCGTGGTTGTCAAACTTCCTTGCAGCAAACATGGACATGACAGCATCAATGATTGGTCACAACACTCTGGTAGAGCAGGTGGGTGGGGTATGCAGGTCACAAGACTCTGGTGGAGCAGATGGGTGGGGTACGCAGGTCACAACACTCTGGTGGAGTAGGTTGGTGGGGAATACAGGTCACAACACTGGTGGAACAGGTGGGTGGGGAATGCAGGTCACAACACTATGATGGAGCAGGTGGGTGGGGAATACAGGTCACAAGATTGGTGGAGTAGGTGGGTCGGGAATACAGGTCACAAGACTTGGGGAGCAGATGGATGGGGAATGAAGGTCACAACACTCTGGTGGAGCAGGTGGGTGGGGAATGCAGGTCACAACACTTTGGCAGAGAGGGTTCTATTGTAAACATTTACAGTACTTGACAGTATATCAAGTTTACTAAAGTTTCACACATATGTCTCTGAGGTTTTGTTTCTTGGAATCTGTCCGTGTCTCACAGGTCCTTCGTCTTGTCAACTGCCTGGTGAGCTTTGGTCACTATGGAGACATGGACGACATGAAACAACTTCTCACCCCACTGCTCAGTCTACTTGACGGACGCAACGACAAACTCTACCCGGAAACTGCAGGTATAGCGTTATTACTATCAGTGATCGACTTTGTTGCAGTCTAAATGTGCCTAGGTTAGCCACAGACGCCATTGTAATAATAATATTACAATTTATGTTTTGAAACTCCTGCCAGTGATACAGTTAATTATTTTATGGGGGAATGATTGCCATTTACTTGTATGCCATATGTCATGTAAGTTTGTGCCAATCTTGCAGACTGTATATCATGTAGGTGTGCCAGTCATACAGACAGTATATGATGTATAGGTCTGCCAGTCATACATACAGTATATGATGTATAGGTGTGCCTGTCATACAGACAGTATATCATGTAGGTGGGCCAGTCTTACAGACAGTATCTGTCGTGTAGGTGTGCTAGTCATACAGGGAGTATCTGTTGTGTAGGTGTGCCAGTCATACAGGCAGTATCTGTCATGTAGGTGTGTCTGTCATACAGGCAGTATCTGTCATGTATGTGTGCCAGTCATACAGACAGTATCTGTTATGTATGTGTGCCAGTCATACAGGCAGTATCTGTTGTGTAGATGTACCAGTCATACAGACAGTATCTGTTGTGTAGGTGTGCCAGTCATACAGGCAGTATCTGCCGTGTAGGTGTGCCAGTCATACAGGCAGTATCTGTTATGTATGTGTGCCAGTCATACAGGCAGTATCTGCCGTGTAGGTGTGCCAGTCATACAGACAGTATCTGTTGTGTATGTGTGCCAGTCATACAGGCAGTATCTGTTGTGTAGGTGTGCCAGTCATACAGACAGTATCTGTTGTGTAGGTGTGCCAGTCATACAGGCAGTATCTGCCGTGTAGGTGTGCCAGTCATACAGGCAGTATCTGTTGTGTAGGTGTGCCAGTCATACAGACAGTATCTGTTGTGTAGGTGTACCAGTGATGCAGTCAGTGCGGGACCACTACAGAGCCGAGGCGCGCTTCAAACAGAGTCCAGAGACTAAGGCCATCGTTGATGCCAAGTACCAGTGAGTGTGTCTACAAGTCACATACCTCGATCTAACTGGAAACTAATTATTTTATTCACTCTACTTCCAACTGTAAACAACTTATCCTATTCAGTCTGAATAAATATCATGTTCATATATAATCAGTGTTTCCCCTGGATAAATGATGGGTGAAGTGGTAGGGGTGGGCTACGCAAGTACCACAGGCACGAATCGTTGCAAGGGGGTCTGGGGGAATGCCACCCAATTTTTTTTTAAACCAGTTAAAAAGCATCCTGAGGTATGTTTTAACCCTTACTGTTGAATATAGAAGGGAAGATATAAAACACCAAGATAGCATGTAAACATGTTTATTATAATACATGGAAATGTAGTACAGTAGTAATTATGATTGATAAAAGTGAGTAATCATGATTGCATCATTGTGTTGAGGTGTGGTGAGGTATTATTTAGTAATAACAATTATTATTTTATTCAGTTGCTATGATAAAAGCATAATGACAGGTTAATTTTGTATTTATATTGAAAGACAAAGCACAATTTGTTCATATGTGATAAGAAGGAGTTCAGGGAAAACAAGATAATCTTCACTTCTATGCTTCATCTTTACAGGGTAAGTGACAACTTGTACATGAATATCTTAACAATCCACTATCAAAGCAATTGCCAGCAAGGGCAAGATTCTTTTTGTGGATTTCAATTATGAAATGTTGGTGTGGAAGTAATTTCTGCATGAGAAGCAATTCCTACAAAATGTCTTCCTGTGTTTAGGGCAATAAGGGTGATGAACCTGTTCCTCAACTTCCAGTTCAACACCAGGCTGGTGGTAAGACACATTTTCTTCTGCATATTCCAGAAGTGAGTAACTTTAATTATGAAAACCACATAATTCATGATGTCTGTAATGACAACACCAGAGAGTAAGAGGACAACACCAGAGAGTAAGAGGACAACACCAGAGAGTATGAGAGGGGGATCAAATGGAAGTTTCTGATGTGTGTTGTTATAAAGCTTTATATACAACAATTAACTGAACACATTTTATCAACAGTTAGAGATATATAACTAAATGGAACAAACAATGTACTGATTGTGTAAATGCCAACAGTCGTGATATGTTTAAGAACAGAATCAACAAATATCTGATTAAAGCAGGTAGATGGGAAAATGCTGGTCTCCTCAAAGTCATGCTTTCATTGTCCACTAAGCATTTAGAGTTACGTTGCATTGGGTTGAAATTTTGTAATATAAAATACTGAAACAACAAAGACCTACAGTGAATTATAAAACGTTATGACAAAGATTCTTATAATTGTAACAATTACAGGAGCTGAACTTGTTATACACCAGACAGTAATTAGTGCAATATAGAATTATGTCTTTGCCTAAGGGCAACCTCTTGTGTCAAAGTAGTTGATAGGTTGTTAAGAATGTTAACACCAATATGTTGTTCATTCTGTGCATTGGCAGAGACTCATCCAAGAGTTCAAGATGACCTACGTTGAAGCTCATCACTCAGTCATGTCTTCTCCAGAACTTGGCTCTCTCCTTAATGAGACATTCTACATTGAAGAAGACATGAGGTGGGTCTATTAGTGTTGTCTGTGACAGCCAATGGTCACATGAAATCTAGAGATAAATATATTCAGGTGATCCCACGTATGTAGTGGTGAGATTGAATTGTGAAACTAAGATGACATTGTATTAAGAGGCATGTCTTCAAGGGCAAGGGTGAAGAGTGAGAGAGAATGGCAGAACTTTGTGATAGATAGAGATCTGAGGTGGCTGTTAAGTGAGTTCTCATTGTGTGCAGCACCAACAGAACAGCCTTGAAGCGACTGGCCGAACTCTTCCAGGAGTCAGACTACTTTGGTTCTTACCATCTCACCGACATCCTTCTGGTGAGTCTACCTAAATCTTACCATCTCAATCTTACCATCTCACCGACATCCTTCTGGTGAGTCTAACTCGACCTTACCATCAGTAAAATATTTTACTTGAAAAAAAAAAGATTTTCCACATGAGATTAATTTGATTTGAAAATGTATGAGGATAATTTAATTTGGTTGGCAGATGTTTGGGTTAATTGCAATTTAATTAACTGTTCACGTTGCTTGCATCACATCTTGTATGTACTTAGTACAGTGTACCTCTGCTCTCACACACCATCATGTTTCTCATCACTGCAGGATCTGTCCAACTACGAGTACGACATGATGATTGTCAAGTCAATGGCCCTACTCAACCGATTCTACTCGACACACGACAACCTTTTCAGTCATGCCGTACAAGCTCAGGTAGGGGGCAGCACCAGTGTGTTTACTAACAAAACGCAGTATGCGTAGTGTTACATTTCTACCCCCAGTTGAAAGTTAGTTACCCTATTTAAAAACTTTTAATCTGAGACTTTCAATAGTCAAGAATTCAACCATGTTGGCAACAAGTTGAAAGCACAGATATTTGTTAGCAGTCATCCTAATTTAATGTGAACAATTTTAATTTATAGAAGTCATCAAAGTAAAGGACCATGTATTTAAATGTTACTTTTACTGGTTTACCTGTTCATTGTCCTAAGAACGTTTTTGTTTGGGCTACATTTGCTTACATTATCAAGTTAGTCTGGGCTGAATTCACAACAAAGCATGAGATGCAATGCTGAGAAACTACACAGGACTTGATGAGTTGTCTAGTGTTGATTCAAAAAGTTCTGAATTTACTTCTGAGTGGTCAGACAACAAGCCCAGCAATTTTGGAGGCCCAAAATATTCAGTTGGTCAGTATTTTCAAAGAGTAAGTCTCCGAAACTTTGTCACGACAAATAATACAAATAAAAAAGTTAATAAACTAAATTCGAATAGTGAGAAAAATGTGCCGTCTATAGGCGGAAAATGTCCTGCTGTGATCGACTGATGGCAGAAGACTTTGTTCTGTTTTAGAAATTGTTTGAGCACTCTAATGTAGATAACATTAATGCTGCATATTTAAAGTGCTAATGGTTGCTTTCTAGATCAATGCACTCACATTGTATCATATACAGAAAAAGCTGGATAGATAAACACTGTTATTACAAGGTGTGTACAAAAGGACAACAATCGCTAATAAATAGGTAATAATCTACCAATTAAGACATATTATACTAAAATTATATGAATAATGTCCATCCAATTAAAAAATAAATAAATTAAATCAGTTGTGAAATGACTAATAAAAAAGTGAGTGTGAAGACTTTGTAGACAAGTAGGTGTAGTGGGAGGACAATGTCTAGCAGCAGTAAAGCATTCTCTACTCTTGAACTTGTGTGCTTCTGCAGATCCTCATCACTGATGCGTCAGTGGATGTCCTCAACGAGCTCGAGCGAATGCTGCCTGAGATGAAGCGGCTGACATCTTCCAAGATGTCGGAGCAACAGATGAATACCATGCTTGAGTTTCTCGACAAGTTGACTCGGTGAGTAAATTTATCTTGATTAAATTGCGAAATGTTGAAAACACTTTAGCTATGGATTATTTGCTCACAGTAGCTTCATTGTCATTTATGTTAGACAGTTGAGAGGACTGAGGAGTATTTCAGATGTTTATGAACTTGAAAGTATTGATATTGTAAATCTGGATAAAAATATAGATGAGTAGATGTAACTCCATGTTATAATAATTGCATTTGCTTTTTTTATATGAACCAGTCCCTACCAATAAGACTGATAGGAGACACAGTTTGTTGGAACATCCTTATAAGATTACATGTCTATTTGAAGATGGGCGGAGGTGAATTACCCTGTGTACCAGTTATGATCTGGACAATTATGGTTTGGACAGTGGAGCCAGTTTTTTTTCTTCTGACATGTAGGAATACATATTAAGCCAATCAGCATGATCATGTAATCCATGATAGCACTCACCATGAGACGCGATATATACCAACTACAGTGCATTGTACTTCTGTCAGTCCATTCTCCAGCCACAATATAAATCAATCAATCAATCAATCTTTATTTCAGAAAAAAAAGCATACATGTAATATGCACTATGTCCATAGTAAAAAAGTAAAAATAAAAAGTATATTATAGTGTATACATTGCACTAATCCACTTCCTGCGCAATACAGAGGTCGTATAAACATCACTGTGTATAATACTCTCAACAATGTTGTTCGTTGATGCAGATATTCTGCTCATAAGACTGTACATGCATTTTCTAAATCTAGTATTGCAACAGTCCGTGTCAGAACTAACAAACATTAGGCTAGCACTACACCTCATAGATAGGCTGTGCATAATTCTAAATGCATTGTTATAGGAAACAATAAAGTGCTGGTAATGTGGCTTTTTTATAATTAGCCCATAAGGAACATAAATACACATTACTACAATAGGATGTGAACAGTTTGTTCTTCACCTTTACTGAACAAAAGTGAAAATTCCTGAGTAGAATATTGCTTCTGCCGTACAAACTCCTTTCTTTGGATTTCATATCCGTTTCATCCGACAGATCATTACAGATTATATGGCCAAGATATTTGTATGCCTTCGTTGCATTCAGAACTGCATCACCAAGCTTAATAGCTACTTCAAAACCGGTTTGTCTTGTGTCAAAAAACATTATCTGCAACTTTACTCTGTTAAACAATATGTCGTTGTCACATCCATAATTGTATGATACATCATCCATAATTGTATGATACATCATCCATAATTGTATGATACATCATCCATAATTGTATGATACATCATCCATAATTGTATGATACATCATCCATAATTGTATGATACATCATCCATAATTGTATGATACATCATACAAACTTCCTTGTGCAATGTTTGATGGATATTCATAAGATTAACTTTCTATCAAGTTTAGATTAGCATCCTTGAATAAAATAGTTTGTGTTACCATAAATGCAAATACTTAAATGTACTTTAAATGTCTTACAGCAGGACTGTGGTAAATGCAATCGTACAAAGAAAATGCATACATTTTTGACTGGATTTGAGATACAAATATAAACATAGACTGGCTGACAGGTTTTATCATTGGTGTAATTTTTGTTTTAGGTTTTGTTCTCTGGAGGATGAACCAGAAGAGAGACATGCCATGAACCAAAGTATTCTCTACAACCACAGTGAGTCGGTTCTGCAATATATATAAATTTCCTGAAAATCTGAGAAAAATTTAGCTTTCTTTGATAATTTCAAGGATTTTGGAAACTATTTTGATATAAATAACTTGGATTACATTGGGAATGAATACCAACCAAGACAAATTAGAAAATAAAATGATGAATGTCAAGTGAATTGAATAAATGTTGCCAGTGTTTTTGGAACTTTGACACTATTGATTGACACTATTGATTGATACTATTGATAATGCATGCACACTGACAGGTATATTTATGAAAGAAAATGTTCTCATCTTTCAGGAATTCTTGGCATTGTGTTTGACATTTTGTCACAGGAGATTGACATAAAACTGAAGGTGAGATTTGTAGTAGATATCAAATGTGTTTGTTTCAACTTCACTATTGTTTGTTTCAACTTCACCATGGCTGTATGGCTAGGTGATAGGTCAGTCTAATTCAGAGTATTGTTTACATTATTGAATATGTCAGAATAAATGATTTGTATATAGACTACACACAAAGAAGTATCTGCTAAATATTGTAATAACTTAGTTTTAGTTTGACTCATGAACCAGT
This sequence comes from Escarpia spicata, assembly GCA_963995525.1. Lineage (NCBI taxonomy): Eukaryota > Metazoa > Annelida > Polychaeta > Sabellida > Siboglinidae > Escarpia > Escarpia spicata. The sequence goes on along the minus strand of OZ023208.1, from coordinate 65,242,554 downwards.
GTGAACTGGTTCAACATACACACATATAAATATATAGTTATGTTTTAGTAGAAGACCACTTAATTAGACTTAGTCATTCTGGTATACGTTATACAGAGGAAGCAGTCTTTCTAACGACTTCGTAGAAATTTACTTAGTTATCCTCTTAGTGCTGTGTGGCACATAAGGTTCGCACAAGATCTCACCAGACCCCTCTGTCTTGGGCTTTCCTTGCTGCTATGCACCAGGTCAGCCCGGCAATGTAGTTCTTCTTCAATTGTTCATCGCCAAGTTGTTTTCGGTCTGCCTCTTTTCCTATTTCCTTCTGGCATCCAGGTCAATGCTGTCTTTGCTGGAATGTAGCTGCTCATCCTGTAGACATGGCCGAGCCACATCCACCTCCTCTTTTTTAGGATGAGGCAGATATGTTGTTGATTTGTTGCATGGTGGAGTCTTGTGTTGGAAATGGTCTTGGGCTAGTACACTTTCATTATCTTCTTAGGCGGGTGTTGTGGAAGCTGGAGAGTCTACTGATGTCTTGCTGTGTCATGCGCCAGCACTCTGAGCCATACTGGAACACAGAGAGGACATTCCTCTTGTTGATTCTTAGTTTTGTTTGTAGAAAGGCATAAACTATTTTGAATAGCTAATTAGATTATTATCATTATTATTAAATAAATTCCGATATGGCGCCTTGCAAGCGGCAAGTCAAGACAAAGCAATGTGTGCAATGACTGTAACAGCTGGGTGGATTTTGCCTTGTCCGGCTGTGGGAAGTCAGGGGCAGATACTAAGGAAGAGGGATTCAATTTTCAGTGCATGGGGTGTTGGAAGGTGGAATGTCTGCTGAAGGAGTTAGTTAGGTTGACAGATATTGTGAAGGGGATGGAGATGAGAATTAGCAAGGAGACAGTTGGAATGGAGAGAGATGTCAGGGAGAGAATTAGGAATACTGTGAGATTGAAGGAGCAGAATAGTCGTAAGAATACTGAGGAAAGGAGACTGAGGGAAGGGAAGGTGAGGAGAATTGACAGCCAGAAACGTGATAGCTGTGAAGGTGACAGGGGAGAAAGTGACCATAGCAAAGGAGGGAAAATGGGACGGGAGAGGAGAGAAGAAAATGCAATGGGAGGAAAGTTGATGGGACAAAAAGAAGGAAGTGAGAGTAAATGTGACAGAAGAGAAGTCGATAAAAGGGACGATGACAGCAGCGTGCCAACCTTTCCAGATTGTCTGGAATCAATCCGGAAATACACCTCAAATTACGGTATTGCGGATTCTTTCTTTGTCACAATGATCGCCAATCATTTCCGTGCTCCTAAAATTTAGCGTCCATTATATTCAGCAGGTGGCAGCATATATACGCTGCTTGTTGTGACATGGTTTTTCATTTGCTACTTCTGGTGGCTCAAACAAAAAGAAGTCACGCGGTACGAAGTGATGGCAGAGGTTGAAACGGCACCACCACCAGCCATGGCCTGTAATGTCAAGTTCAAAGAAGGTGGTCGGAATTAATTTTTTTATTTTGCATGGTGGCTGGGACGATGGCAGGTACTGACTACATCGTTAGACTAGTACTAGTGACAGTGACAGAGTAGTGGGTGTTGTACTTGTAGTGTCAGGCCAACTGACTGTACTAAGACTAAGTTAGTGTATTTATTGAGTTTATTCTATCATTTACAGGGATAGGCTTATATACTAGAGTTGAGTAGACTAGACGATGACTAGCGTAACGTAATGATTTTGCCGTGCCCCGGCACGACTTTGATCTGGCCAATGTACTATAGCCTAGGAATACCGGCTACTAATGTTAATCCTAATGACATAAAAAATAGACAATGACATGACGCATTGTTATAATTTGTCATATTTTTGTAGTCAGCTTGCTGTTTTTGAAATTTACATAAAATCATAATTACAATGTGTATAGACGCATTTGTATTACAGTTTAACAAGATTTAACAAGATTGCCATCCAGAAAATTACTCTGGATGGCAGTTGGACAAGGAAGCCTTTTGGCTTATCGAGAGTCCAATACCTTTTATCTACATGTATCCCGCCTTTTTAAGGTGTGTGTCGATTTTATTTTTAAACATATTCACGCTACTAGCACCAACACAATCAGGAGATAATCTGTTCCATTCATTTACAGTCCTTTGTGAGAATGAGAACTTTCTTATATCTAATCTACACTGCTCCTTTACTAATGTAGCTTCATGTCTTCTGGTCCTTCTATCTTTCTTAACTGAGAAAAAAATGTTTCTATCAATATTTTCATAACCATTCAATATTTTAAACACTTCTATGTGATCTCCTCTCAATCTCCTGCTCTCTAGTGTTGTTAAACCACATTCTTTTAGGCGTATTTCGTAACTAAGATCCCTCAGATTTGGTATCATTTTAGTCGCTCTCCTCTGTACTCTTTCTAGCATATCTATGTCCTTCTTGCGATATGGCCTCCATGCTTGTATACAATATTCTAAATGAGGCCTCACTATTGTTTTGTACAGCGGTACTATGAATTCTTTTTTCTTATACGCTATATTTCGCCTAATTAATCCAAGGATTTGATTTCCCTTTGACGCTGCAATTCCGCACTGCTCTGAAACCTTCATATCAGCACTAATGGTTAACCCTAAGTCCTTTTCTTTTACAGTAGTACTTAGAACAGTACCCCCCATTTTATATTTTACCTCTTCATTCCCATGACCTGTATGGAGGCATTTACATTTCCCAAAATTGAACAGCATTTGCCACTTTTCAGACCATTTGATCAACCTATCAAGATTATCTTGTAAATGCTGTCTGTCTCCATCACTTTTAATCCTTCTAAACACTTTTGTATTATCCGCAAATTTTAACACCTTGCTTGTTATTTCATTATCCAAATCGTTGATATATATTAAGAATAATATAGGTCCTAGTACTGATCCCTGTGGTACCCCACTCAATACCGATTTCCAGTTTGAAGCCTCCCCATCAACTACTACACGTTGTCTTCTGTCATTCAGCCATTTTTCTATCCAGTTTATGATACCATTTCCTATGCCATGGGCCTTTAGCTTAAGGAGTAATCTTTGATGTGGTACTTTGTCGAAAGCTTTTTGAAAATCTAAATAGATGATATCTACTGGTGATCCCTCATCTACCCACCTAGTGATGTCTTCCAAAAAACATAACATATTTGTTAAGCATGACCTCGCTTTTAAAAACCCATGTTGAGATGGGTTTATCAAGTTATGTTTAACAAGAAAATCCACCATGTGATCTTTAATTAGTCTTTCTAATAATTTGCAAATCACTGATGTTAAACTCACTGGTCTATAGTTCTCTGACTTGTTTCTCGAACCTTTTTTAAATAACGGTATAATGTTTGCCTCTTTCCATTCTAAAGGAACCACTCCCTCTTCTAATGACAAATTGAAAACTGTTGCAAGCGGTGCGCTAATTTGTTCTACAATTTCCAATAGTAGTTTGGGCGGAATCCCGTCCACTCGAGGTGATTTATTATCCTTCATAGCCCTTATTTTCTTAGCTACCATTTCCGAGGTTACAACTAACTGTCCTAAATAGTCTGAATCTGCCCCCTTGAACTTAGCCTCTGGTACTGATTTATGCTTCTTCACGTTTGATTTCCACCAATGCTGGTTTTGAACATCTGCCTTACTTTGTTAACTGAATGCTTCAAAACACCTCATAGTTTATTAGAGACAATTATGTTTTGGGTGCAACTACTGTCATAGTCACAGTATTAAAGTATTACTGTCAGTGGTGTTCTTTTCCTGACAATATCTGACACGGCTCTGAACTATGACAGCAGGCCTATATTCCTGAAAATCAGTGTAAATGGGAAGATGGATTACTGACAGGAAGTTTTTGGGCTAGGCAGGTCCGTGATAGGAGGAAAGGTGATAAGAGAAAAAGTGACAGGTAAGACTGGAATGGAAGAGAATGTGACAGGAGAAAGATGACAGGGGGAAAAGACAACAACCAGACAGATGCAAACTGGAGAAGGAGCTACTCTGAAGCAGTGATTGAGGGGCAATGAGAAGAGAGAGGGTGTTCATGGGTGACTCTATTCTGAGAAAGACAGATAAGACACTAAGTGAGGAGGAGGACGTCTTTGTTTGTTTATCGAGGGCTAGGATAGAACATGTGACTGACAGGGTAGAGAAGGCATTGGGGCATAGCAAGGGAGGATCTATACTAGTACACGTAGGGACAAATAATGCAGATAGGGAGGGAACAACTGGGATAGTACAGAAGTACAGACAGTGAGGAAATTAAAGAAGACAAGAGTTGAACAGATTATTCTCTCAGGAATTCTGCCAGTAATGGGAGGATGGGGGCCAATGTATAGAAACTGCAAGAGGATGGGGATCAACACACTAGTTGAGCAGATGTGTGAAGAAGAGGGGGTGGATTCATCAGATTTATGGGGACACTGTTGAAAGGGAAGATATGTATATGAGAGATGGCCTCCATCTTAGTGGAAAGGAGGCAGTAGTTTTCTCGGAGAACCTGCTGCGATCTGTTGACAGTGGGACAGGCTGCATTTATTTAAACTAGACGCGCAGGGGGATTCACAGAGAAGCCTGAAACTGGAGGCACAGATAAAGACAGCACAAATATATCAGCATAATAAATCACATGGAGTGGATGGGATTCCATCCAAACGACTCTTCGAAATTGTAGATCAAATTAGCATACCGCTTGCAACAGTTTTCAACTTGTCATTAGAAGAGGGAGCAGTTAATTCCTTTAGAAAGGAAAGAAGCAAACATTATACCGGTATTTAAAAAAGGTTCAAGAAACAAGTCGGAGAACTACAGACCAGTGAGTTTAACATCGGTGATTTGCAAATTATTAGAAAGCCTAATTAAAGATCACATGGTAGAATTTCTTATTAAACATAACTTGATAAACCCATCTCAACATGGGTTTCTAAAAGCGAGGTCATGCTTAACAAATATGTTATGTTTTTTGGAAGATATCACTAAGTGGGTAGACGAGGGATCACCAGTAGATATCATCTACATAGATTTTTAGAAAGCTTTCAACAAAGTGCCACATCAAAGATTACTGCTTAAACTAAAGGCCCATGGCTTAGGAAATGGTATATAATTAACTGGATAGAAACATGGCTAATTGACAGAAGAAAGGAGGGGGGCTTCAAACTGGAAATCAGTTTTGAGTAGGGTACCACAGGGATGAGTACTGGGATCTATATTATTCTTAATATACATCAACGATTTGGACGGTGATATAACAAGCAAGGTGTTGAAATTTGCGGATAATACAAAAGTGTTTAGAAGGATTAAAGGTGATGGAGATAGACAGCATTTACATGATGATCTTGACAGGTTGATCAAATGGTCTGAAAAGTGGCAAATGTTGTGCAATTTTGGGAAATGTAAATGCCTCCACACAGGACATGGGAACAAAGATGTACAATATACAATGGGGGGTACTGTACTAAGTACTACTGTAAAAGAAAAGGACTTAGGGTTTACCATTAGTGCTGATATGAAGGTTTCAGAACAGTGCAGAATTGCAGCTTCAAAGGGAAATCAAATGCTTGGATTAATTAGGCGAAATGTAGCGTATAATGAAAAAGAACTAATAATACCACTACAAAACAATAATTAGGTCTCATTTAGAATACTGTATACAAGCGTGGAAGCCATATCACAAGAAGGACATAGATATGTTAGAAAAAGTACTGAGGGTTACGAAATACACATAAAAGAATGTGGTTTAACAACACTAGAGACCAGGAGATTGAGAGGAGATCAGATAAAAGTGTTTAAAATATTGAATGGTTATGAAAATATTGATAGAAACAGAAGGACTAGGGGACATGAAGCTACATTAGTAAAAGAGCAGTGTAGATTAGATTCTCATTTTCACAAAGGACTGTAAATGAATGAAACAGATTATCTGCTGATTGTGTGGGTGCTAGTAGCATGAATATGTTTATAAATAAAATCGACACATACCTCAGAAGGGCGGGATACACGTCGATAAAAAGGGTTGGACTCTCGATAAGCCAAAGGCTTCCTTGTCCTCCTGTCATGTAGAGTTAATGCTCTGGGTGGCAATCTTGTTACATCTTGTATTATTTTCCAAATTAACATTTTGAATTCCTTGACAAGTCGCTTGTATTAATTTGTCATGTATTTGTGTCATTTCCCGCTGCTTCATAAGGATGATTTGGAGGTAGGCTATGTGTTATGTATTTCAGTTATGATTTTTTGAGTAAATAATAATTATGTTACATAATGTCTAATATTAATAGCTTAATTTATAAATTACTGTGGAGAAATATGTTTTGAATATTATTTGCACTTCAGTTGTTTTAATAATAATTCACATGTAAATTCATATGCATATTTTTAGATGTGAACCTTTTCAGAGGAAGGCCCAGATTAATAAGTAATTTTCAATTCAAGATAATGAACGGAAACAGATTTCGTGCATTGTATAACTGTTTTATAACTTGAACTTTTTGAATGTTGTGCATTATGGCAGGAATTAGATCGTGTTATTTTTGGGCATTCAAATGATCAAAACTGGTTGCATTGTGTTATGCTTTTTAACACTTGTCACCAGCCTGTTAGTGTAAGCATTAACCCGTGTGTGTGTGTAGACGTATTACAGCACTGAGGTAAACATTAACCCTTGTAGGAGCAGTATTAAGGGATGCAGGTAAACATTAACCCTTGTATTGCTTTAGGTGCAGTATCGAGGGATGCAGGTAAACATTAACCCTTGTTTTGCTGTAGGAGCAATATTAAGGGATGCAGGTAAACATTAACCCTTATGTTGCTTTAGGGGCAGTATCGAGGGTTGCAGGTAAACATTAACCCTTGTGTTGCTGTAGGTGCAGTATCAAGGGATGCTGGAGATCTTCCGGAAGTGTTTCAGTCTGCTGAAGGCGATGGCCCAGGAGAACGCAATTGTCCAGCAGCGGCTGTTTGACCGTCTCGATATGTTGCTCAATATCCAGGGCGCCGAGTCAGAGATGGCTGAGGCTCTCATTGAGGTGGGGCAAGATGCAAAATAACTGAGCATTTTACACTGACAAGATCACTTTTTATGAGCAGAACAGAACAGGCACTTATGCTAAACTGACCTAAGCTGTAATAGTTTTGTTGACTGAATTTTTTTTTTTCTTGTTCATCTCCCTTGATCCCCTTGTGGGGGAGGCACATCACTTGGTCTGTTTCACCCTCTCGGTGAGTTGTCTACCTCTATCACTCTCTTCTGTCATTCTCTCCCTTTCACCCTTTCATGGTCTCTCTTAGTACTTTCTCTCCATCTTTATTTCAGTCATCCCCTTCTATCACCCTATTCTTCCATGCTGTCTTTGTTTATCTCTCCTCACTCGTTGTCTGTGCATGCCCGGCCTATCACAGCTCCCAACTTCTTTGTTGCAATCTCTACCTGATCTTGTTGACTTAATTTCTTTAGTTGATTATTTTTGTGCAGACATTTGGTGTTATCTCATAAGAAATGACGTGTATTTCTTTATGACGAACTGATGTACTTATCATACCTTATTACAACAGATACATCTGATTTGTAGCATTATTGGTTTTGAATTTAAAAGTAATATTCTGTAGGTAGGGTTAATTTAAGTGTAATTTTCTGTTGGTGGCATTACATTAACCCTCTCCTTCCCACAGGTGTTCACTGGCAATAAGCAGACATGTCTGAAGATCATGCCCCATCACATCAAGAAGATCATGTCGCTCGTGGCAACAAACACCAACAAAGCACCACAGTTCCTTGACCTGCTTAATGCCATCGTCAAGGTAACATGTTGCTATAGCAACAGCTGTGAATTATTTGACATTGTACAGAAACTGTGATGGTATATTTCATGGAGTCTGGGGGAAGAATATGTGTGTAATGAAATATTGTGAAATAGTAGGCAGAACTGAACTATGCCTACCGGGGTACCTCTGTTTATATATACCCTAAGTTTACATGTATAATACGCATTTTTTCCCTTCATTTCTACTCTAAAAGTCCGGGTGCGTATTATACATGGTGCTAGCGCTAAAGAAAATTTTCTCCGACTGCTTATAAGGCAGAAGTACGTTCTCCGTGATATATAGCTTTTTAGGCAAACCGTAGAAAACTTCACTTATTTTATACAGTTTATTACGCGCCGTATACATCCTAGATGCGTGTTTCGTAAAAGATAGTTTCGTTGCAAAGCAGTTTGGTGGAAATTACCGCCAACAGTCCACTAGGGATTTCGTGTAGTTCTACAAACATCCGCTTGGGGTCATATGTAGTTGTACAAGTATCCACCAGGTGGAAGAATGATGGTGCAGATATGACTCATGTCGCGTGTGATGTGCCAGTGGCAAAGCCGTAACCTGCATAAGGGACATTTTTATGATTCAAGGATCATTGCACAAACAAACTTTGATGAAATGTGACCCACCTTAACAAAATGAGTCGGATGTCTGTAAATCTGATTTTCCGTAAATGCCATCTATGTGAACAAATCGCGAATCCATCGATTTTGAGATTTCCCCTGAAAATAATTTTTTGGTATTCGTTTTATCAATTGCTACTCTGGCTACCCACTAATTAACTCTGTTTTGAGTATTTTAAAGCGATTTTTGTAGAGCTGTGCGAAGTGTTCCGCTCGATTTCCTTAAAATAACGCCAAAAATGCCAGTAATTGCACGCGTTCGCAACTGCTAATTTTGGGACGCTCCTAACATATGGGATATCTCCACGAAGCTTGACGCGCCATAACTTCAGTTAGAATTTAGATATCTTCTTACATGATACACCATGTGAAAGAAGAGGTTCTGCTCTTTCCAACGCTACTAAAAACTCAATATTAAAAATTTCTGACATGTGACTTATTTTGTTAAGATGGGTCACAAATGACAGTGCCTAACCCTGAGCTGTGCATCAAGCAAATTATAAGAAGCAGAGAAATGAGGGGCTGATCCCAAAAGTTGGCACATGTATTATAAGTGGTAATATAGAAATTCTGTCAGAATTATGCAAAAGTCGGTCTGCATATTATACATGGGGGCGTATTTCGGTAAGTATAGAGTATTGTGTGTTTGTCAGGTGGAGGAGCTGAACCTTCCACTCAAGAGGAACCAGGCATATGTGATGAAGTATTTCATGCAGTACCGAACCGACGTGGCTTATGTGATTGACCAGGCCAGAGACAAAAGGTACCAACTTTTCAGTATTGTAGTGGTTAGAACGGCAGATTCTCAGTTAAAAAAAAGTTGTATTCTCAGTTGAGAAAATACATATCGGAATCATCTTGTTGCTTTCAACAGTTGACACACTGGCCCCAAATGTTTTTTATAACAAGAACATAGGGCATATTAATAACTGCATGTATGCGAGACAACATTGATCTGGCAGATGTCGGGCTGCCTTATAGTCATGTAATGCACATATTAATAACTGCATGTATGCGAGACAACATTGATCTGGCAGATGTCGGGCTGCCTTATAGTCATGTAATGCACATATTAATAACTGCATGTATGCGAGACAACATTGATCTGGCAGATGTCGTGCTGCTTTACAGTCATGTAATGCACATATTGATAACTGCATGTATGCGAGACAACATTGATCTGGCAGATGTCGTGCTGCTTTACAGTCATGTAATGCACATATTAATAACTGCATGTATGCAAGACAACATTGATCTGGCAGATGTCGTGTTGCCTTATAATCATGTAATGCACATATTAATAACTGCATGTATGCGAGACAACATTGATCTGGCAGATGTCGTGCTGCCTTATAGTTATGTAATGCACATATTGATAACTGCATGTATGCGAGACAACATTGATCTGGCAGATGTCGTGCTGCTTTACAGTCATGTAATGCACATATTAATAACTGCATGTATGCGAGACAACATTGGTCTGGCAGATGTTATGCTGCTTTACAGTCATGTAATGCACATATTGATAACTGCATGTATGCGAGACAACATTGGTCTGGCAGATGTCATGCTGCTTTACAGTCATGTAATGCGCATATTGATAACTGCATGTATGCGAGACAACATTGATCTGGCAGATGTCGTGCTGCCTTATAGTCATGTAATGCACATATTAATAACTGCATGTATGCGAGACAACATTGATCTGGCAGATGGCATGCTGCTTTACAGTCATGTAATGCACATATTAATAACTGCATGTATGCGAGACAACATTGATCTGGCAGATGTCGGGCTGCCTTATAGTCATGTAATGCACATATTAATAACTGCATGTATGCGAGACAACATTGATCTGGCAGATGTCGTGCTGCTTTACAGTCATGTAATGCACATATTGATAACTGCATGTATGCGAGACAACATTGATCTGGCAGATGTCGTGCTGCTTTACAGTCATGTAATGCACATATTAATAACTGCATGTATGCGAGACAACATTGATCTGGCAGATGTCGTGTTGCCTTATAATCATGTAATGCACATATTAATAACTGCATGTATGCGAGACAACATTGATCTGGCAGATGTCATGCTGCTTTACAGTCGTGTAATGCACATATTAATAACTGCATGTATGCGAGACAACATTGATCTGGCAGATGTCATGCTGCTTTACAGTCATGTAATGCACATATTAATAACTGCATGTATGCGAGACAACATTGATCAGGCAGATGTCATGCTGCTTTACAGTCATGTAATGCACATATTAATAACTGCATGTATGCGAGACAACATTGATCTGGCAGATGTCGTGCTGCCTTATAGTTATGTAATGCACATATTGATAACTGCATGTATGCGAGACAACATTGATCTGGCAGATGTCGTGCTGCTTTACAGTCATGTAATGCACATATTAATAACTGCATGTATGCGAGACAACACTGGTCTGGCAGATGTTATGCTGCTTTACAGTCATGTAATGCACATATTGATAACTGCATGTATGCGAGACAACATTGGTCTGGCAGATGTCATGCTGCTTTACAGTCATGTAATGCGCATATTGATAACTGCATGTATGCGAGACAACATTGATCTGGCAGATGTCGTGCTGCCTTATAGTCATGTAATGCACATATTAATAACTGCATGTATGCGAGACAACATTGATCTGGCAGATGGCATGCTGCTTTACAGTCATGTAATGCACATATTAATAACTGCATGTATGCGAGACAACATTGATCTGGCAGATGTCGTGCTGCCTTATAGTCATGTAATGCACATATTGATAACTGCATGTATGCGAGACAACATTGATCTGGCAGATGTCATGCTGCTTTACAGTCATGTAATGCACATATTAATAACTGCATGTATGCGAGACAACATTGATCTGGCAGATGTCGGGCTGCCTTATAGTCGTGTAATGCACATATTGATAACTGCATGTATGCGAGACAACATTGATCTGGCAGATGTCGTGCTGCCTTATAGTCATGTAATGCACATATTGATAACTGCATGTATGCGAGACAACATTGATCTGGCAGATGTCATGCTGCCGTAGTAACGCAAATATGGAAGTATTGTTCGTAAGGCAAGGCTTGATGGATGTCTGTGCGTAGTTTTTATTGTGATGTCAGTTTATGGATCAGACAATTTCTTACATTCCACATTGGCTCAGTTCACTCATCTGTGTAAATGTATACCTCACTACAGACAGTGTTGAATAAATATGAATGAATAGCCCTGGGCGTCACTGAATACTTCCCATGAAAGTCAACATGGTGTTTGAATGAGCAGGTCTGCCAGGGGAGAAATATAAATCGCTTTGAGCAATCTTGTGGACTTGATAGTGTGTCATATAAGAAGTCACTTATTTAAGGGTAGGTGCTGGTCCTAAAGTAACTACGGGCCATATCTAGGTAAAAACTCATCATATCTTCATAACAATTTAGGATTGAATTAGTTGGACGATGGTTGTGAAACGTCTGAAAAATTGGGTAATTTTCATAATTGTTGCCATGGCAACAGCAATTTTTGTGCCTATGGATGTATGCCCACACAGGAAAAATGATTCAGAGTAAGTGCAAAGTAGCAATACCATCATACTATTGCAATAAGTTGCTTGTTGGGATGGTACTTTGCACAATAATGTGGTTTTGGGCTCTGACTTCAAGTATTTTATGACCACAGTGAATTGTGCCATTCAGGTGAAGATATTTTTTTATTTCCTAATTGGTTGACCCTTGTTTACAAACCCTTAAAATAAAGCCATGACATCCAAAATAGCTCATTGTACCTGGAATATTCCACAAAATATCTGATGAGAATTAAATTCTGTATCTTGTGTAGTTTTTCCAAAATAATTTGTGCCGGTGTCACAAATAGTAAAAAATATAATTTCGAGAAAATGGCCAAAACAAAATAAGAAGATATGTTAAGCAGTATGGGCAGGTGTACACCATCTGATTATAGGTCTTTATAATCAAAATCTTGAAAAATACAACTTATTGGGAATGCATAACATGTTAATCTATTGGAGAATGATGAAATCCTAAAATGGCAAAACATCTAATTTAGGATCAGCAGCTACCCCTAAATGAAAATGTTGCCACTATAATGTTTTGTAATCAATTAAGCCTTCTCTTCCCTGCTGACTGTTCCAGACTGGCATTGCTCAAGGGTCCTGACTGTGCAGACCTCAACTACCTTGTGTCTGTTGTTGACCTCCTCGCAACTTGTGCCGAGGTAGGGTCACACCTCACTTACTCTTGTTATGGAAACCTATTTTGTTTCAGTCATATTTTGTCTGTCTTATTTATGTGTGTCAAACAATATTTGGGGTTAACATAGAATCATGAAAATATTATGTATAAACCCAAGTGGGTTTTGTCATGTAGGGAGCACACATAATCTAACAGAGTGGGGTTGCCTGTACGAATCTATATGGTGGGCTTAGTTTTCAGTTTGCAAGGTTTGGTGCTGGGTCGGAGTTCGTGTTGGAAATTTAGGTGTGGACCAATTTCCACTTTTCAATGCACACAATTTAGGTCAATTATATCAATTTACTGATTTACAAAAGATTCTTAACGCAACATTTATATGTGATTCTTGCATAAAAGTGTATGTTGTGGTGTGCAGGGAGAGAATCGCTTCATTGAGTCGATCTGTCAGACCATCTTCAGTCTGCCTGAGTTGCTGGACATACTCAATGACAGCGGCGTGTGTAATAATCTCAAGAGACCCTATGTGAGGTTCCTTCTGTGGGTCTACCTCAACACAGCCAGCGGCATGGTAGAGAGTGGCGCCGGAGACCTGCCTCACAGTGGGTAGGTAATGGGTGTGACATCTTAGACGATAGTGGTCACATCATCTTAGTCCTCTTGGTTCTCTTCTTTTTGTCTTTGACACAGATAGTTTTAGTAGGTTGACAGTATTTAGGCGTTGATTCTACAGACTGTCTTAGCTTTATAGCAGTAATATTTTGTCGTGTTCATTCAGTCATAAATAGCATGTTCTGTTAAGTTGCAAGAGAGTAGTTGGCAAATGTCATGACTGTGTGAGATTTCAGAGGGTAAGAGGGAGAATGAGAACTGAAGATGGAGGGACGGTGGAGATGGAGGGAGGGTGAGATGGGGGGAGGGTGGAGATGGAGGGAGAGTGGAGATGGAGGGCGGGTGGAGATGAAGGGAGGGTGGAGATGAAGGGAGGGTGGAGATGGAGGGAGGGTGGAGATGTGAGGTGAAGACAACAGTGAAGTGTGATCAGTACTAGAAGGAAAGAAGACAACAAAGAGGACCAGTGTATTGAGACCAGAGTATTGAGACCTGTGTATTGAGACCTGTGTATTCACTGTATTGAGACCAGTGTATTGAGGCCAGTGTATTGAGACCAGTGTATTGAGACCAGTGTATTGAGACCAGTGTATTGAGACCAGTGTATTGAGACCAGTGTATTGAGACCAGTGTATTGAGACCTGCACATTGAGACCAGGTCATTGAGACCAGTGCAGTGATACCAGCGCATTGAGACTAGCACATTGAGACCTTGTAATATGGGTATAATTTTATTGGAAAATATAAGTTAATTACCCTATACTGTAATAACCAGAGGCATATATGCTATATATGTGTATTACTGTTACTGAATCTGTGACATAAATGTGATTGCTTTAGAAAGTGGCCTTAAATTATGTTTGTTTTCAGTGAGATGTGGCAGTACCTGAACAGTCTGAATACACTCCTAGCAGACCTCTCTAAATATGGCGAGGCTAGTCCAGAAACTGTCAAACAACTCCTGAAGAAAGCACCCGGCAAGGCGTATGTATCACAGAGTTATAGGTGCATGTTACGGAAATTTGCACAAGAAAATATTTAAGAGAAGTCTGCTAAATACAGGTCTACACTGGACTGTTTTGTTCTATGTAGAAGTTTCTATTTATGCAAGAACAGAATGTAGTGTACATGTGTTATGGAAATGAGTGACATGGGGCCAGTTTCACGAAGTGTTTGCACTTTACAAAGGAACTGAAGGGTACGTTTGATGTAGATTATGTAACTTGGAACAATCATAGAAGACATGCAGTGTTGTACAATTGTACATAACCACTTAACTATTATTTGTACAAAGGTTTGTTCATCAGAATACTTCGTAAAACCTGCCCCTGAACTGTATTGTGTCATTCAGAGCAAGGTTATCACTTTCTTGATGATGGAAAGAACATAACATTGCTATAAGCGTCCTTGACAGCTAAATGGGTTTGAAAGTGGGGTCCTGGTTTGCATTTGGCCTCCATCTTATTCCGAGTTCTGTTACGATCAAAGAGAGAGATTTGAATATGTTTTGTTCTAGGTCAGATTTCTTCACCAACTTGCTGGAGGATCCAGACAGATTGAATACTATTCTCAGGTGTTGAGACTATTGCATTACTTTCATTTCTAGCTGCGGTGGTTGAGACTGACTGTGATGTAATTGTGGCACCAAGTGCCCCGTTGAGTGGGAAATTGTTAAACAATGCTGTGTATCGCATAATGGAAACCAAAGTGTTTCTGTGATTTAATACAATATTTCCCATGAGAAGCACTAAAATTGTCCCTGAAATCTGTCATCTAAATCTGTGATGTGTAGCTCCTTTTTTATTTTGAATAATCATCTAACAAAAATATAACAATAATGTAACAACTTTAGTTACACCAGGAATATATTTTTAAGTACTTCTGCTTTAATGTGATATTCATGTTATGGCTGTTGGTGAGTGTACAGGAGTGCAGTGTTGTATGGAAACATGCATTAGCAAATAAGAAGAAATGGATTTTAATCCAGTAGTCAAAACTTAGGCCCATTTTTCAGACACTAAAATGTGGATTTACTTCATAAATAATAAAAATATAAAACAAACTAAAAAAAGAGTTGTAAACTGCATAGCATACTTTATCACATAGAGGTATATTAATTATTATATGAAAATGTTTAATTGTTTGGTAATGTATTTACCTGTGTGTATGTTCATTTTGCACTCGTTTTCACAACTGCTTAGGCTTTTCAGAACAATATTTATGTTTCTTGTTACATGCTTTCGCGTTATAGGGGAGGAAGGTAAGACATATTTCAGTGTCTTACCTTAGGCTTATGAAATGAATTTATATCCTAACTCAAAGCGGTATCTATCTAAAATGGACATTATGGTATTGTCCATTCACTGGCAACAGTTGTATATATGTGTTGCATTAAACTTTGACAGCTGTGTATATCGGCATTGTATTTATGCTCAGTTGTACACAATACATGAGAATATTGTGTACAATTGTACATATTGTGTGCATGTTGTTCTCCTTTTTCCCCTCAATGTCTGAGGTGACA
Organism: Escarpia spicata; assembly: GCA_963995525.1. Taxonomy (NCBI): domain Eukaryota; kingdom Metazoa; phylum Annelida; class Polychaeta; order Sabellida; family Siboglinidae; genus Escarpia; species Escarpia spicata. The sequence goes on along the minus strand of OZ023208.1, from coordinate 65,226,749 downwards.
CTGGCCTCGATACTGGTTCACACTTGTTCTTCTCCCCTCACTGTCCTTGCTCTGCCCTCTCCCCTCCACATTCCGCTCTCATTCTCCATTCCTCTCCCAGTTCCTCCAATTCTTTCTCAATTATCACATCTCAGTCTTTGTCATCCTTGTCTCCTTTTACTTTCTCTCCAGGCATTTGCTACCTTCTCTAAACATTTGTCTACCATTAGCTCCCGACATGGCCAGCCCACTTTAACTAGCTTCCTCTTTGAAACTCGTTCACATATTGTATGTCTATAATTCTTCACTCCCACAATTCTTTTCTGCCAGTTTTTGTTAACACTTATTTCTTGTTGTTTTTCTGTCTTCGCCATGATCGCTAGGCCATCTAGGTACACTGGTGATATACATGATCTAAACACCTTCCCTTTGAGCTTTTGAGATATATGTCTATCTCCCATCACACCTTCCACTTTCTGCCATGAATCACCTCTGCTTGTGTTCTCAGATTCAACATTTCCATACACATTGTGTACACAAGTGTACATATTGTTGGTTGCAGTGAGCGCAGTCAGGGTGAATGGAAACAGCAGCAGCAAAACCTCCACTACATCCTCGACTCGGTCATGCCATTTCTGCAGGTAGGTTCACCACTGTGCCAGTGAAATTCCGTTGTTGATTTGACGTGGTGCATTACATGTGTTAGGTGGAGTGTGTGAGGCCGGGGTGACTTGAACATGATGTCATGAACGTTGCACAATGTAGAGCAAATAAAAGCATTACAACATCTCTGTAACGTATATTTGATATATTCTTAACTATGTTGTTAGAAACATGTGAATAATGAGAATAATGAAAACTTATTATGTTGGTTTTGTGTGTGGAAGCTGACCTTTTGTTGTTTACAAGAAGTCACAGTGTCGTTAAGATATATTATAAAAATCATCAAACTTGTTCTGTGTAACAATTATTGGGGGAATTTCCCCAGACCTATATAGACACATCATATATAAACAGATACAGTATTAGTTACAGCATTTGTTTGTACATTTTTTATATTTCAAATTTACAATGTGGTGAGCTTTTCCATAATATAAGAAGGATGTATATTATAAACACTGTCAAGAGACTTACGTGAGTCTCAGACATTCAGTTGACTTTGCAGCTGCTGTAGCTTGAAATCATTTAGTAGTGCCCCCCCCCCACACTGTGTGTCACCTATCACATGGTGTGTTATTTGCTGCAGGTGTTTTTCCGATCCTGCTACCAGCCAAACGTAGAAGATTTCCCAAACGAGGCGGACTACACCGACACGCTAGCCAAGGCTCTCGTTGTAAGTAGCTGCCAAATCTTACAAATCATATGTATTTTAAATTAGATGAAATGTTTTAAGTATTAACATTTAAACAAATTATTTTGTAGTAAAGCAGATTTCCAGATAATATCTCACAGTTTTATTTTTGGTTCCTACCAAAAATATAAAAACATGAATACATGCATATGACCAGTCACCTGATGCATGTTTCCATGACAACCGTTTTGTTGCAGGAGTTCATGCGTGTGATTGGTCCACTCATCAGTAGCCCCACCCACATGAAGACATTGGTCAATTGCATGAATGTCATAATGTCCATTTCTACACTGCCTCTAGAAGTGAGTATAACAGTGCTGAAAGACAACACTAGATGTCATAATGTCCATCTCTACACTGCTCTAGAGGTTAGTATAACAGTTCTCAAAGACAACACTAGATGCCATAATGTCCGTCTCTACACTGCCTCTAGAAGTGAGTATAACAGTGCTTAAAGACAACACTAAATGTCATCATGTCCATCTCGACACTGCCTCTAGAGGTAAGCATAACAGTGCTTAAAGACAACACTGGATGTCATCATGTCCATCTCTACACTGCCTCTAGAAGTGAGTAAACCAGTGCTTAAAGACAACACTTAATGTCATCATGTCCATCTCTACACTGCCTCTAGAAATTAATATAACAGTGCTGAAAGACAACACTAGATGTCATCATGTCCATCTCTACACTGCCTCTAGAGGTGATTATAACAGTGCTGAAAGACAACACTGGATGTCATTGTGTCCATCTCTACACTGCCGCTAAAAACAACAGTGGACATAACAAAAATGTCTGGTGTTAACTCAGAATATCCTGCATTAATTTGCTTCTGAGTGGTTAAATTAACTGTATTATGGTGGCTCAAATAAGTTAATTTGTCAATATTTTAGGAGAAAATCCCTGAAACGTTGGCAATGCAAAAATCAAGTGTAACTGATATGGAAGATATTGTTCATGGCTCCAAGATTTTAATAGCAAGTATTAAACTTGCAATGGAGCTATGGTTGAAATATCTTAAATGTTTGGAAATGTTTCACCTGTGTTATACTGAACTGTTTCAATTTAGCTCACTGTAGCAGTACAAGAAAATATTGATACTGATAAATAGATAAATGTCATGGTAGGTTAGACATGTGTTACCTGCTTATTTATGGAGATAACTATTACTAATATTGAAAATATTGACAACATGTGACAGTAGATTCTTTGCCAAATCCTGCCATTTTTTAAGTAGATCCTTGGCAGTTGTCATAAATTGTGATTTCTTGCAACCAACCAGGAAGCCAAACAGGCGAATGATCTAGCCTCGAAGGTGACTTCTACGTTGACATTCCACTTTTACGTCATCTTGTTTCTTTCTTCTTTCTCATGAGATTGTTTATTGGTAATTTATTATTGCCATTATTATTTATGCACATCTAAATGTTTTTATGTTGTTGTTTTATTGTTTAAAGGATATAACGCCCTGTTTATTGTATACTGGTTTGCTGTGTGTACGTGTTTCGGTCCTTGTGTCACTGGAGTTTTTATGTTTGAAATTCTGTTTTACTGAGACAGTGGTGCAAGTTTTGTGGCATGTTGGTTGCTTGTACCTTACAGCACAAGTTTGAGTCACTTTAAAAAGCTTAATGATTGTGATATTATTTTGATTAGACTGAGCATTGACTGATAGATGTGACATGAATATACATATATAAGTTAGCGTTTCATTTTGCTACAGTTATATTGTTTGTGTATGGAAAATAATTGAAACGAAAATGTAATATTTTAGAGTTCTTTTGCTAAGTAGTGTGGTATAATTACAATAGTTAGAGAATTAGAGCAGGGAGACAAAAGGCAGACAGAGCAGCGTATCATGGGACCATCTGGGCAGCTACGTCTCGCAGAGATATGCTGAAATGAAAAAGAAGAAGAAGAGAATTATTTCTGACTCTCTGTTGTCAGTGCACAAGTTGTGCCCTTTGGTGGTGTGGAACAAGTGCTTGTGTAACTTGTCTGTTTGGCAGAGTGAGATTGAGTGAGTGAGAGGATTATGTGTGAGATTAAATGAAGAAGAGGATTGTGTGTGAGATTGAATGAGGAAGAGGACTGTGTGTGAGATTGAGTGAGGGAGAACATTGTGTGTGAGGTTGAATGAGTGAGAGGATTATGTGTGAGATTGAGTGAGGGAGAGGATTGTGTGTCAGAATTAATGAGTGAGACGATTCTGTTTGAGATTGAGTGAGTGAGAGGATTGTGTGTGAGGTTAAATGAGTGAGAGGATTATGTGTGAGATTGAGTGAGGGAGAGGATTATGTGTGAGATTGAGTGAGGGTGAGGGATAAGATTGTGTGTGAGGTTGAAAGAGTGAGAGGATTATGTGTGAGATTGAGTGAGGGAGAGGATTGTGTATCAGATTGAATGAGTGACAGGATCCTGTTTGAGATTGAGTGAGTGAGAGGATTGTGTGTGAGATTGAGTGAAGGAGAAGATTGTGTGTGAGATTGAGTGACGGAGAAGATTGTGAGAGTGGGAAGGTATTGAGAGTTTGTGTGTGGACATCATGTCATATTTCAGTATACAAAGGCAGCCATTTTACTGATATTATGTGTGTTATGTGAAATGCCACACCACACATTGAGGTAGTTGGTTGTGCTTTCAACCAAAGCTAAACACTGTAGTTTTTTAATTTTGATTTCTTATGTGCCGACCCCTGATGTTGGTTATGTGGGATTGTGTGAGTGAGAATGAGATTTTAGACTTTAATTTCTTATTAGCCGACCCCTGATGTTGGTCATTCGCTGCCCCTTGCAGGTGATGGAAGACTTCCAGGAGAAGTATGGTAGAGGCTCCATCGTCAAAGACATCAACAACGACGCCAAGAAGGTTTGTGTCATATAATGTCTTGCATAATCGTAAGAATATGTAACCATAAGAAATTCTACACTTCGTGATGTTCACTGGCATTATGTTGCCAATGTGTATCTACGCATCTTCAAATGTGCTCCATACTGCAATATGTTACTGAGAAATGTCAAAATTTCACTAATTTCAATCTTGCTGACTAAATATTGCAAAATCAGCAAATAATACCACATAAATTGACTTAATTGCATATATTAGGTGTGTAATTGTGGTCTGACCCCCTAACAATAATCATGTGTTGTGTTGTTTAGAAGTATGTAGAATACTACCAACAAGAGGAGGAACTGAATGATCAACTGAACACATTCGCAGTCAACTACAGCATGGTGTACGGAGGTCTCAACACTATCCGTGCACAGATAGGTTACCCCAGCGATGCGGGTAGGTTTAACAAATATCAATAAAATATAATGTATACTATATAGTATTCAAGGTACTTTTGTTGCGTAATATGTACATGTGTTTACAGTGACTTCGCATTTCCATTTTAATCCGAGTTGAACCTGGGTTTAGCTGCTAACCTGGTTTGCCATTTTTAATCTGAATTCAACCCAAAATAACAAAACCCACTTTAAAATCAAGGTTCTTTGGGTGGAGATGAAGAGTTGTCACTGGGTCAAGAGTTCTAAGTTAGTCTTATGTCCTGACAGATTACACAGAGTTGGGTGGAGATAAAGAGTTGTCACTGGGTCAAGAGTTCTAAGTTAGTCTTATGTCCTGACAGATTACACAGAGTTGGGTGGAGGTGAGGAGTTGCCATTGGGTCAAGAGTTCTAAGTTAGTCTTATGTCCTGACAGATTACACACAGTTGGGTGGAGATGAAGAGTTGTCACTGGGTCAAGAGTTCTAAGTTAGTCTTATGTCCTGACAGATTACACAGAGTTGGGTGGAGATGAAGAGTTGTCACTGGGTCAAGAGTTCTAAGTTAGTCTTATGTCCTGACAGATTACACAGAGTTGGGTGGAGATGAAGAGTTGTCACTGGGTCAAGAGTTCTAAGTTAGTCTCATGTTCTGACAGATTACACGAAGTTGGGTGGAGATGAAGAGTTGTCACTGGGTCAAGAGTTCTAAGTTAGTCTTATGTCCTGACAGATTACACAGAGTTGGGTGGAGATGAAGAGTTGTCACTGGGTCAAGAGTTCTAAGTTAGTCTCATGTTCTGACAGATTACACAAAGTTGGGTGGAGATGAAGAGTTGTCACTGGGTCAAGAGTTCTAAGTTAGTCTCATGTTCTGACAGATTACACAAAGTTGGGTGGAGATGAAGAGTTGTCACTGGGTCAAGAGTTCTAAGTTAGTCTCATGTTCTGACAGATTACACAGAGTTGGGTGGAGATGAAGAGTTGTCACTGGGTCAAGAGTACTAAGTTAGTCTCATGTTCTGACAGATTACACAAAGTTGGGTGGAGATGAAGAGTTGTCACTGGGTCAAGAGTTCTAAGTTAGTCTCATGTTCTGACAGATTACACAGAGTTGGGTGGAGATGAAGAGTTGTCACTGGGTCAAGAGTTCTAAGTTAGTCTCATGTTCTGACAGATTACACAAAGTTGGGTGGAGATGAAGAGTTGTCACTGGGTCAAGAGTTCTAAGTTAGTCTTATGTCCTGACAGATTACACAGAGTTGGGTGGAGATGAAGAGTTGTCACTGGGTCAAGAGTATTAAGTTAGTCTCATGTTCTGACAGATTACACAAAGTTGGGTGGAGATAAAGAGTTGTCACTGGGTCAAGAGTTCTAAGTTAGTCTTATGTCCTGACAGATTATACAGAGTTGGGTGGAGATGAAGAGTTGTCACTGGGTCAAGAGTTCTAAGTTAGTCTCATGTTCTGACAGATTACACAGAGTTGGGTGGAGATGAGGAATTGCCATTGGGTCAAGAATTCCAGGAACACATCAACTGCTTCGTAGAGAGACACAAGAAGCAGCCAGCAGAACAGTACAAGCTCGCCAGCAAACTTGTCAAGCAACTTGCGTATGTAACATCTACTTACTGCAGTTTTGTAGTCATCTGTCAATACTTTCTAATCCTTTCTCACCAGTCTCAATCAAGACAGTTTGAGGTTCCAATCCCCTTGCTGCTGGTTCAAATGTTGGCCAACTTTGTTCACTCCACATTGCATTAGTTCCCTCAGACATAAATGCATACCTGGCTATAATAAAATTAATCTTCATGCAGTAAATACAACGTGACTAAAGCTTCCCAGAGAAGGATAGATAGTGTTCGAATGAACAGATCTGCCAGGGGATGAAGTCTAATTCACTTTGAGCAGTCCTAAGGACTGGATACTGCACTATATATTCACATAATATCTACCAATACCTGTACAGCCAGGTAATCAGTTATACAAGTGGGTGAACTAAAGCAACACAAAGTGTTTGAACTGGCAGCCCAAGAGGATTTGAACGAGCATCTCTTAATTGAGAGTCCAGTGTTCTATATTGTTCTGTTATTTATAGCTGAGTTGAGTTTTTTTACAGAAAACAGATAGTGCATATGATGGAGTAACTTACCAATATAGGTTATTGCAGACAAAGTAATTATTCAGACGGATATTGCATTGCATGCATTGCACTTTTTTCCTGCTAAATATGCCCATGTAATATGTTCTGAGTTTGTTTCTGACCATTTGGTGATTGTTTGGTGTTTGCATGTGCAGTATATCAGGCAGCAACACCCAAATTAGTGAGAAAGACCGTCTTGACCAGGAGACTCTGGACATCAAGTGTCTGCAGCTATTGAGGGGACTCATCCACAATGAGATTGTCATCCTCCCTGATAACTGGGAGCTCGACATCAAGGGAAACACCAAGTGAGATCCCTCTTTGTGATTGGTCTATTTCCCTAATATTCGCAGTGTCTTGGGTTCATTACTTGGATGGCTTACACATAGATGACAACATTTTGGACTCATTTGGATGAAGAACCTGACTGACAGTTGTGGTTATTAATTATACAAATACATTATTGCAAGTTTTATTCCTTAGTCATGTAACTTGTGAAATGTAAATTTTACTAAGTCATTATTGTCATCCGTGACTAGAACCAGTTCTGTGGTAGGGTCAGTTTAAGGCTACTGACATATACTAAAAGCTAGACAGTGACATTGTGTACCCTAGCTCTGCTCACTATTTTCTATCATCTTAGGCAACTTCAGCGCATAAAGAACATCCAGAATGCGCTGAACGATCATGAAGCTGTCTTGATGGTGCTGCCACACTTGGCAACGAACAGCGATTGTCTGGTGCGAGAAGTCCTCGCATTTCTTGTCATCATGTTGTATGGGGGCAACGAAGAAGTCCAGGCATGTAGACATTGTTTATAAACATCTATACACGTGGCTGGAGTCTTCTTCACCTCGACCCCTAGTGGGATAGAGCCTCATCACCTGACCCGTTTTGTCCTCTCAATGATATTTCACATATTTTGCGATTTTCTCGTACGCTTGATTCTCCAGCCCTGCCCTTTCAAGCTAGATCTCTCTTCACACTGTCTCTCTATCTTAATTCTGGTCTACCATTTCACATTCTTTATCAATCTTTCCTCACTCATTCTCTTTACACATCCAGTCCATCTTGCATCCACTTGGCCAGAATTTAGATTTTATTGAAAACACTGCAACTTGCAAAGTGGCCTAAACACCTGTAGTTTTTTTATTGTTATATTGATGATTCGTCAGCACAGTTCACAGCAATTATTTTATAGGTGACTAACATTGGTTTAACCCTGTGACCGGCCAACAAAAATCCTCTGTAGCGTACTGTTCCGGTAAAAATCATAACTTTGTTAATATGTATCATAAAAATATGAAAGAGGTATCATTTTATTGCTAAAGGAATGTTTTATTATAATAAAATCTATATAACATTCAATAATCATAGGATATTATTATCTGAACTTCATCAAACAAATTCTATAAAAAAATTAAATTTTTGTCTGGTTACCAGATAATTACTGAGTGGATATATGCCCTATGTCCAGCGAGACAAATGTAGCCACACATGTTAGTTACCAAATAACATAACAATGAATCAAATCCATTGAGAATTTTTATGATTTTTTTTCCAATATAAAATAGGCCGATTCTAGCAGCCTGATCACTACCATTTTTGCTATTGGCGCACATCCACGGCTTGCCCAGACAAACATCGCGCTGCCAAGTTGTTGAAATTTCACCTTAAAAAGCATCCAAAGTCGTTCTTATTATCTGAACTAGTACAATAACCTTATTCATGAATGCTGTCAGGCATTTTGTCGAAATATTGACGCTGTAACTTGAGATAATCCAAAGTAAACTTTCGAAGTGAATAATTCTCTTCAACGATGTCCGCCATTTTGTTGTTTACTTCAGCTTCAGAGGGCCGGGGGTGGGGTGTTTGAAATGCTTTGCTCTGATTTACTGAATTAGCTTAGCCAGCTGATGTCATTTTGGCTGATTGGCCAATAACAGAGCTTTCCAGTGATAACATGTTTGCAGGGGTCTACACTTTATGAATGGATACGTAAATTCTTTACGTTGGGCATAGTAAAACCATCAAAATTTCCCCGCCAACTTGGTCACATGTTTTGTCAGCTGGGCAGTCACTAGCTGTCAATCAATCTGTTCATGAATAAATATTCACCATCTTGAAAAATCTGTCAGCTGTCCAGCGATACCACATGTTCACATGTCAGTTACCCAGCACGGAAACTAAACATGTTATGGTAAAGGTAGGTACCATCGGCCAATGAATCGGCCCTAGTGGGTCGCAGGGTTAATCAAGTGGAAAAATATTCATTTCATTAGGGTCTACATGAATATTTTATTATTAATAATAATTAACTTAAATTGCTCATAATTAAAACAACCATTGTGGCAGTTTCGTACTATTTATATTTTATACAATACCACAATTGTTATTATGTTATTATTAGCATGTCGTGTTGGTCTGTGTCATATCTGATGATATACTGCTGGTTTGGTCAGTCAGTCTACTTAATAACTCTCCCTTTTTCTTACAGAAAAATGTTGCTGACTATTTCCTAGGAACTCGTGAAGAGAAGTTCTTTTTTGCCATCAAAAACCGCATGTTGATGAGCACCGTAGCAACCAAGGAAAAGTAGGTTGAATCTCATAACATCCTCTCAGTGGGGTGTGGTAGTCTAATGGTTAATGATGCTGTTGAGCAAGAGGGCTACAATCTGAGTTCACTGCTTCCATTTACAACATTGCAAACTCTTAGTATAGTGTCAAAACCAAGATTATAGACTCTTTGCTAGGCCTGTATCTGTTCGATAATTGGCAAATCCCGACCGGGTGTTAATTGCCCCAATGGGCTCTTTGAGCATTGGGCATGGCACAGCAGTTCCTTAAATTTGTAGGCGTCCTTTGCCTCGACCAATGATGCCTCCACAATGTTCCAGATAGTGAAGATCCAGGGAAAGAAAGACTCAGTATTCTTCGGTGTTGGTTCCTCCCAATTGTTGCTTGAAAGTTTCAAGAGAGATGCTGGTCCACTGGATGGGATTGTATTAGAAAGACGTACAGCTGAGGGGAAGATGAGTGGAGGTGTACATCTGTCCTGGAATATGGAATCCTCAGTTTTTAATGATGTCCTCTGGTGATTGTCTTGCTTAGGTGGAGCATCTCTCTTTCTAGTTTGTACTTTTCAAGTATGACAACACTATATTGTTTGTAGGCGTAGTTTGCACACGCAGCACCAGGCGAAGGTGGAGGAGGCCGTAGAACAGGCCAAGGCACTCCGCAAGGCAATGAAGGCCGGACACGTTGCAGCCCAGGTAATCTATCTGTCTCTTACTAAGATAATGTTAGAGTATTGTGCATGCATCTTCACTGATGCGCCAAAGTTCACTTCCCTCCATCTGTGTTCATTCGCTCCCTTCGGCCATTGGCCTTTCATCAATCAGTCGGTGATGCATTTCAGAAAACACAACGATAAGTTATTTAGAGTTATTTATTTACATGTTTTTGATATGTGTGGCTCTTCTGGAGGGCTCTTCTCTTAAGACAATTGAGTGGTGATCAAATCAGCAAATGGTGCCAGTGTAAATGAGTGGTGTGTTGCTCCATTGGAAAGCAAGTACTTCTAGAATTAAACTAATAGTTCTGGTACTTAACGTCTTCCCCCATTTATGACAAATAAAAGGGGCCAACCCAATGTTTTTTTACCCATCTTATGCAATATTTGCAGAAATTGCCACCTTGAACATAGCTGTCTATTTCTCAAATATAAAATTAATGTTCTAGCTCGTTCACTTTGGGTGTTCAAAGTCTTTAAAATCACCAAAAACAACAACGGGTTATTTACTTATTTTAATGGAATGACTTCTTTAGCACCAATATCCTCGGAAATCCAAGCTCAGTGGCGATCTCTTAACAGTGCAGGGTGAACAGAGATTGTCGAAAGGGCAGAATAAATCACATTATGTACTCCTACTCCACAATGGATCAAGGGGTGGAAGAAGAGCATAAATCAAGTATAGAAAGTTTCCTAAGAATGAGCTAAGGTGAATAAAATGATTTGTTGTAGGAAATAATGGCAGCAGGTACGGTGGGCTCCAGTCTGGCCACACAAGTGTCCCAGCTCTTGACAGCAAGCAGCAGACACCTGCAGATGAATAGGGTGAGTGCAAGCTACAGTCTGTTGTACACCTTGTCTTCAGTCTATACCAGTGACCATGCTTCAGTTTCCCCATTTGTTGTATTAATCATAGCATTAGACATAAGCTATGTGCACAGTGAAATTCCATGTAACATTTAACACAAATGGAGCAGAAATGCATCCATGTTCAATGTAGCCCTTGGCTCACTGGGGGAAATGTTGGGTTTATCTTAAAGTATTCAGCTAAAGGCACAAAATGTGCAAATGTGTCTGTTGTTATGTTTTTCTAATTTAAGCCAATAATTGCATACTTGTCATGTGTCATGTGCTCTTGCACAGAATACCAGTGATGCATAAATATATTGATAAAATGTATGCTTTGAATGCATTTTATATGCATACAATGCCCAGGGATGAGAAATTTCCGGTTTTGGCCGGAATTCCGGTTTTTATACTGCTCCAAAGATCACTTTTGTGAATCGTGTAAATCCGGGGAGAAAAAAATTAATGTTGGTGGTTAGGGCATATAAAAAAAATGGACAATTCACTGACGATCTATCTGCGGATTGAGTTAACCATCTATCCACCGGGTGTCACCACGTGTTAATGACGCTGCCTGGCGATTAGAGACAGAACAGACCCAACCAAACCTGTGAATCTGCAAAGTAAAACCCTTAGTTCTGTCGGCTGTTTGCTTCAGCGCTTTCAAAGCGTGCGTACAAAAGCAGTGGACCAATAGGAAACGACGATGTACTTTGTGGAGATGTCGATCATTTTCGAACACAAGGGCTAATCGACGATTTGTTGTACGGCAAGACAAATGTTGCGTGAAGGACATTGACAAAAGAGTCAAGAATAAGTGGAGTTGGGCGTGGCTGGAGAGATCGGCTGGAGACACTATGTTGGATATATTCATCAGTAAATTATCAGCACCACCAAAAGCCTACTGTTTGTGGTGCGAGGCCGATGTGAACTATGCAGATTGGATCCTACAGGCTACAGTCAGAGAGGAACCGAAGGCATTGAAGTACTCACGCTGGCACTGCCCACGCTGGTTACCAATGTTCTATTAGAACCTGAACAGAGGGCGTATCACATGGAAGTTCGCCGATTCCATGTAGACAACACACTTCCACAAGCACCCACAAGTTCCAGATTGGACTCGTGGTGGGCTACCATATTCTCTACTGGCAAGTTCCCAGCCTTGTCAAAGCTGGTGGCTGCTATGATGAGCTGCTTTCATGGTCCTCAAGTGGAAGGGTGTTTTATTCACATGTCTAGCATCATGAATACTGCCACTGCCAGAAAGAATGTTAGTACATTCAACACTATCTAGACAGTGAAGTACTCACTCATGGCAAGCAACAAGACTGCTATACAGGACTTCCACAAACAGGACTCCTCGCCTCATTCACAACACGAGGGGTGCACACAAAATGTACTCCATCCATCTTGCCGAGGAAGGAAAGATGAAAGAGGAGAAGAAAACTGAGCTGAACATGTCAAAGACGAAGGCAGCCACCAAGTACGGGCTGTTTTGACAAAGCTGGCTAAGGAGAAAGCTGCCCGTCAGCCAACTCGGGTTCAGCCCAGAAAATATCATTAACAAGTGAGTTAGTACTACGACAATGTGTGCGTGAGTCTGTGTGCTTTTTTTGCTATTGGAAATGTTAAGATTTTCTATTTAATATTGCTCAAAATACACCATATGTCGTCTACAATTAAAAAATATCTCTGAGGAGTCCCCCCCCCTCCCCCCGATTAGATGAGCAAAATTTCCGTTTTTTTCTCTGAATGTCACTCATCCCTGAATGCCAAACATGCATGCACATACACATGCGTACGCGCGCACACACACATACACACACACACACACGCATGTATAATAACATATCATATTATGTTATAACAGAAGTCGAATGCTCTAAAGGCTCGCTATAACAAGCAGTCTATAGGCGTCAGTCAGCGCTCGCTCAACAAATCACAACTCCTTGGAACAAGCCTGATGGTGCCATCTACTGGCAAGTCTGTCATCATAAACGGGAAACCGAGCAACAAGATAATGCCCCAGCCCGACGAAGGTGGAGTGATAGAGGTATGTCTTCATATTGATGAACCATACCTGTAAATTTCACACAGTAATATGTAGATATTGTTTAATATTTTTACTAAATTTCATAGAGCACAATATATATGGGACCAGCCTGTTCATAGGCACATATAGTATATAACATATACATTGAAGCTCAATACTTTAGATGGCTATCCGGTTAAAATCTTATTATTTTTTACAATGCATAATGTTATTGTATTAAACACGATGACTACATAATATAATATCCCTGGATGTGTCAGACGCCACTGCAAACAACTGTGGCCAGTTGGAAATGTCTCACAACAAAAATATCAGATGAACGGAATAAAACCTTGCATGAGGCAACTGTCAAAGCCATGTCCTTTAATTCTTACAGTGTTGCTACTGTCTGCGTTATGAGATGTGTCACCATAGCAAGATTTTAGACAATATATTCTTTCTTTACTCGATCTCCATAGTTGTTTCTGTGTGTCTGGCTTTATAAATATCAACCTGGTTGCAACTCAACACTCCAGGTTTCACTATGGTTTATTGGTGTAGTTATAAATCCACTTGATTCCTTCAAAGCATACTTACTCATTCGCTGGCGCTTAAACCTCATAAGTCTCGTTGAAATTCTTGGAAGTGAGTCGGCATTCTGTCATGTACTCATCTTCTTGTTATGTGCTTCACAGAATCTCGATGACGAGAAGCTGACAGATCTAGTTCGCATGTCGATGGCAGACGGCGATCTTGACTACCACGATGATGGCTACATTGAAATAGTGTTGAAGATGATGGGATTGATGTGTGACAACCAAAACACCATTCTGCAGGTGAGTGCACTGATCACAGCTATTACATAGATACAGACTGACACGCTTTTATTCTAAATGGGAAAATCATCATATTTGGGCCCTTATATATGAAGAAGTTGTTCTTGAGACAAACAATGTTACGTGTATAAATACCATTTATTCAATTTTGTAAACATTGAAGAATAGATACTAGTCTTACTCCATGACTGTCTTTGCCAGGACTACTAGACAGAACAGCCAGACAACATCAAGTCTTGGTTCATGACTGTCTTGTGATTGTTTGTCAGGACTAATAGAGAGAACAGCCAGACAACATCAAGTCTTGGTTCATGCCTGTCTTGTGATTGTTTGTCAGGACTAATAGAGAGAACAGCCAGACAACATCAAGTCTTGGTTCATGACTGTCTTGTGATTGTTTGTCAGGACTAATAGAGAGAACAGCCAGACAACATCAAGTCTTGGTTCATGCCTGTCTTGTGATTGTTTGTCAGGATTAATAGAGAGAACAGCCAGACAACATCAAGTCTTGGTTCATGCCTGTCTTGTGATTGTTTGTCAGGACTAATAGAGAGAACAGCCAGACAACATCAAGTCTTGGTTCATGCCTGTCTTGTGATTGTTTGTCAGGACTAATAGAGAGAACAGCCAGACAACATCAAGTCTTGGTTCATGCCTGTCTTGTGATTGTTTGTCAGGACTAATAGAGAGAACAGCCAGACAACATCAAGTCTTGGTTCATGCCTGTTTTGTGATTGTTTGTCAGGACTAATAGAGAGAACAGCCAGACAACATCAAGTCTTGGTTCATGACTGTCTTGTATTTGTTTGTCAGGACTAATAGAGAGAACAGCCAGACAACATCAAGTCTTGGTTCATGCCTGTCTTGTGATTGTTTGTCAGGACTAATAGAGAGAACAGCCAGACAACATCAAGTCTTGGTTCATGCCTGTCTTGTGATTGTTTGTCAGGACTAATAGAGAGAACAGCCAGACAACATCAACTCTTGGTTCATGACTGACTTGTGATTGTTTGTCAGGACTAATAGAGGGAACAGCCAGACAGCATCAAGTCTTGGTTCATGACTGTCTTGTGATTGTTTGTCAGGACTAATAGAGAGAACAGCCAGACAACATCAACTCTTGGTTCATGACTGACTTGTGATTGTTTGTCAGGACTAATAGAGAGAACAGCCAGACAACATCAACTCTTGGTTCATGACTGTCTTGTGATTGTTTGTTAGGACTAATAGAGAGAACAGCCAGACAGCATCAAATCTTGGTTCATGACTGTCTTGTGACTGTTTGTCAGGACTAACAGAGACAACAGCCAGACAGCATCAAGTCTTAGTTCATGACTGTCTTGTGACTGTTTGTCAGGACTAATATAGAGAACAGCCAGACAACATCAAGTCTTAGTTCATGACTGTCTTGTGATTGCTTGTCAGAATTAATAGAGAGAACGGCCAGACAACATCAAGTCTTAGTTCATGACTGTCTTGTGATTGTTTGTCAGGACTAATAGAGAGAACAGCCAGACAACATCAAGTCTTAGTTCATGACTGTCTTGTGATTGTTTGTCAGAAGTAAAAGAGAGAACAGCCAGACAGCATCAAGTCTTAGTTCATGACTGTCTTGTGATTGTTTGTCAGGACTAATAGAGAGAACAGCCAGACAACATCAAGTCTTAGTTCATGACTGTCTTGTGATTGTTTGTCAGAATTAATAGAGACAACAGCCAGACAACATAAAGTCTTAGTTCATGACTGTCTTGTGATTGTTTGTCAGGACTAATAGAGAGAACAGCCAGACAACATCAAGTCTTAGTTCATGACTGTCTTGTGATTGTTTGTCAGGACTAATAGAGAGAACAGCCAGACAACATCAAGTCTTAGTTCATGACTGTCTTGTGATTGTTTGTCAGAAGTAATAGAGAGAACAGCCAGACAACATCAAGTCTTAGTTCATGACTGTCTTGTGATTGTTTGTCAGAAGTAATAGAGAGAACAGCCAGACAGCATCAAGTCTTAGTTCATGACTGTCTTGTGATTGTTTGTCAGGACTAATAGAGAGAACAGCCAGACAACATCAAGTCTTAGTTCATGACTGTCTTGTGATTGTTTGTCAGAATTAATAGAGAGAACAGCCAGACAACATCAAGTCTTAGTTCATGACTGTCTTGTGATTGTTTGTCAGGACTAATAGAGAGAACAGCCAGACAACATCAAGTCTTAGTTCATGACTGTCTTGTGATTGTTTGTCAGGACTAATAGAGAGAACAGCCAGACAACATCAAGTCTTAGTTCATGACTGTCTTGTGATTGTTTGTCAGAAGTAATAGAGAGAACAGTCAGACAACATTAAGTCGTAGTTCACAACTGTCTTGTGATTGTTTGTCAGCACTACTTGAGGGAACAGTCAGATAACATTTAGTCATAATTCATGATTGTCTTGTGATTGTTTGGCAGGACTAATAGAGAGAACAGCCAGACAACCTTAAGTCTTAGTTCATGACTGTATTTTTATTGTTTGTCAGGACTACTTGAGGGAACAGCCAGACAACATCAAGTCTGTGAATCTGATCGCAGAGACATCAAGCTTTCTGGGTCTCATCTACAGCTCCATAAACAAACAGACCGTCAGTCTTGTCACCGAACTCTTCAACACCCTCATTGAGTTCACTTCGGTATGGATTCTGGTGCTTTGGCGTTTACATGTGTTAGGTTTGGTACAAAGGTGGGGTGTGGTGGCACTGTGTGTGAGCATGTGTTAGGTTTAGTACAAAGGTGGGGTGTGGTGGCGCTGTGTTTAGTGCATGTGTTAGGTTTAGTAAAAAGGTGGGGTATGGTGGCCAGGGCCTCACCCAGAGACCCGTCCACCCGTCCTGTGCATTTTTTTGACGGTTTCAAACTAATTGTGGACGGGTCCGTCCATGTCATTTTTTGCTCGGGCCAGCCCGTCCATTCCATTTTTACAACGTCATTGAAACTGCCGCAAAGCCAGTTATAAAATGTACGGAGACTGGTTTTGAAAATCGCTCACCCAGATGACCTGGCTAGCTCCCCAACACACGCCAGAAACCAATTAAGCCAGGCCTCGACATGCTAGGATAATTGTTACCTACCCGCTAGCGGCGACTTGCTAGGGTAATTGTTACCTACCCGCTAGCGGCGACTTGCTAGGGTAATTGTTACCTACCCGCTAGCGGCGACTTGCTAGGGTCATTGTTACCTACCCGCTAGCGGTGGCTTGCTAGGGTAATTGTTACCTACCCACTAGTGGCGACTTGCTAGGGTAATTGTTACCTACCCGCTAGCGGCGACTTGCTAGGGTCATTGTTACCTACCCGCTAGCGGCGACTTGCTAGGGTAATTGTTACCTACCCGCTAGCGGCGACTTGCTAGGGTAATTGTTACCTACCCGCTAGCGGCGACTTGCTAGGGTAATTGTTACCTACCCGCTAGCGGCGACTTGCTAGGGTAATTGTTACCTACCCGCTAGCGGCGACTTGCTAGGGTAATTGTTACCTACCCGCTAGCGGTGGCTTCTTGAAAGGCAGTAAACGCTAAAAGAGTAGAATCACCAACACCGTAAATGATACTGACTTTATTGGCGATATTTTGAAATAAACATGATTACTATGCAACGGTATTCGTTTATTTTGATGAATTTACAGTCGCACCTCGTTATATAACGCGATAGTCGGGGTCCACGAAATTAATCCACGTTATAAACGGGGCACGTTATAAACGTGGCGCGTTCCCATATCTGCCGTCAGGGGCGCTACGACAACGACCGACACCCCTGCTGCATGAAGAACGCCACCGAAGCCAACCAAAGTGTGCACGTCGCGCAGTCTATTTGCAGTTTATGAAGCTTATTAAACTGCCAGTCAACGTCACTATGTGTTCTGTTTAAATGTCATACACTGTTGAATGCTGAATTGAATAAAAGTTATGAATTGTGTACCGTTTTTAAATAAACAACGGACCAACAAGCCACGGTCAACTCAACGATAATGTGGTACCGCTGATGTAAGATCTAAAATAATGACCTGGCACTCAGCAGCCGAATACGCAAATGATTTGACAAACGTTGTGTTAGTGTTTATTAAGGATTTAAAGCTATAAGTACGCTCACAATTGGCTTAATTTCGTCTTTCAATCAATATCAAAATACAAATTTAGAAAGCACATTTACCGTGCCGAACAATAGTACGATTCACCAATTCATATGCGGTTGACGAATTCTTATTTTGGCGCACTAGTATAAGCAGTAGCTATGCGTTCATCGCAGCGAAAAGCTAATATTTGTTACGCAATGTTAGCTTACTGATCTTGCCTGCTAAGCTGTATTAAAACGTATTTAACCCATTCTTAAGCAAGGTGTATTTGTGAATTTCAATTGCACTTTACAAGACGCCCGGGGCCGAAACCAGGCGAACTCACGATCCGCGGAAGCCATGAGCATGACTAGCAGATTGGAAACGATTCGATTGATGTCGGCGCGAAACAAACAATACCTTACTCCATATTTACTGTTCCTAACGTTAAAATTGACCATAATTATAATCAAAGAAACTTATACCTTTGATAGCATTGGCAGTGCAGAATAAACAACGGCAACGTAGTAACGCGCCTCACTTGATTCGATGCAGTTGTACGTCAACGTTAAATTTATTGTCCGTCAACTAGTCTTTCAAAATACACGTGTAGTGGACAAAAACGAGGATAACTTCACACAAAACAATTGACAGTTATTACCGTGTTAATATAGTTTGTCATAGCGCCCATTTCCCCCCTGGCGGCAGAAATTCGGGATCCACGACCGACCGCGTTATATCCGAATCCGCGTTATAACGGGGCGCGTTATAACGAGGCGCGACTGTATGATGATTTTAAAAACCGCATGGCAAATCGTTATGAGTGTGATGGCGCAGGTGCTACGTCGTGAGACAAAAACTGTATCAACACAAGACGATGCAGCGTGCGCTATTTCCATTGTTCAAAGTACGTAAGTAGAGCGGTTAGTCCGCCATTCTGGAGGCATGCCAAGCCAGAACATATGCACTGACGCACGTGATAGCCTCCCAAATGGTGGACAAAAACTCAAATTGTAGACTGCCATGATTTTGCTCAGTGATGCCTCTTGACTAAATATAGGCTCCTTGACCTTGGTATGAACCGACGTAAACAGGGACGCGGGCGGAAGGCGCTAACATAAAACGTTTTGCAATCAATGTCGGGCTGTCCGCTAAGCGCATTGAAGACATGTTGCTAATTAAATGTAATTGTCACATCGTTAGAACACACATAAGTGTACATATTCCTGTTTCGAACACAAAACTCGAAAGAATAACAACACCTAGCCTAGGTTACGCTGACTCAAAGTGATATAGCCCGCGTTTTGTAGTTCTAACAAATTCCATTGGATGGCGTCATATATAGCGCTAGCTAAAATGAAACACCATCAGTGATTTGAACATTCATAATTCTTAATATGATTGCTTTAAATTTGCTGTAAATTACATTTATCAATGTATATATTAAGCACTGCTGCATGAGAAACAACCAGACATTTATGTTATTGTGTGACAGGAATTATTGTATTATCTAAATTTATTATGTACGGTTGTTAATGTGTTGCAAATATTTAACAAATAAATTTTATTAGAAAAGTTAACCACACAGTAAACAGTATATATGTAGAGATCATAACGTTGTGATATTTTAAATATTTGACAGAATGTATTATTTTTCAAAGTTAACTTTGAAATAAAATATTACTTTTCTGAACAGAAATGGGCTTCTTTTTTACTTTTAGACAGCAAATGCATCATTTGATACGAAAAATGTTACTTACATTTCTGATTACACATGAGGGATGCATTCAGCCATGTTCTCTGCCTTGCCTTCATAAATGGTTACATGTACATTGTACTTTAGTTTATTTTTTTAATTTTATGATTGGACACACTAAGTATGATTACAAAAATTTACCATGCTGATGTGTATATATATATACTCATAGTTGCGTGTCCTATCGCGCATCCGATCGCGCGTTCAATCGCGTGCCCCACCGCAGTCTGAAAAAATTTGGACTGGCAAAAATGTGATCCTGGGTGAGGCCATGGTGGTGGTGCTGTGTTTAGTGCATGTGTTAAGTTTAGTACAAAGGTGGGATGTGGTGGTGCTGTGTTTAGAGCATGTGTTAGGTTTATTACAAAGGTGGGATGTGGTGGTGCTGTGTTTAGAGCATGTGTTAAGTTTAGTACAAAGGTGGGGTGTGGTGGTGCTGTGTTTAGAGCATGTGTTAGGTTTATTACAAAGGTGGGATGTGGTGGTGCTGTGTTTAGAGCATGTGTTAGGTTTAGTACAAAGGTGGGGTGTGGTGGTGCTGTGTTTAGAGCATGTGTTAGGTTTAGTATAAAGGTGGGATGTGGTGGTGCTGTGTTTAGAGCATGTGTTAGGTTTAGTACAAAGATGGGATGTGGTGGCGCTGTGTTTAGAGCAACTGTTAGTTTAGTACGAAGGTGGGTGTCGTGGCACTATGTTTTGTTCAAATCCTCTTGCTGCCATTTTGAAGCTTGCATACTTTGATTCAATCCATGTTATTTCTGTTCAATCAGCTGTGAATACCCCAGCTAGCAAATCTCATTAGACCAATGAAGTAAGCCAGGAGTTTTTCATTGGCCCATGATTGGTTTCACTGATTGAACCAATGATGATTGGAGTTCCACGCCGGGTACAGTGCCAATTATAACTTCAATGGCCCTCTACTGGCCCAATGATTGGACCATTGGAGGGCCAATGAAATGCCAATGAGACACAAATGAGATGCCAATGAGACAACATTGAATTTCCAAAAAAATATTGACGCATTTTATGTTTAGTTATACTGCAATCATACAACATGCTAACAATCAACATACAATTAACGATACAAAACAATGATGGCAAACCAATGACAAACCATCACTGGCCCAATGATGTTTTTTCAAGGGCAAGCCAATGATGGCAAACCAGTGACATACCATCATTGTCCCAATCATGGTTCTGCAGCTGTCATTGATCCAATGAGCTTTGCTAACTGGGTATTACTGCATGAGTTTCTAGGGTGAATAGTTTTAGGACCAGCGCCATTATCACATGTGTTTTTAGGGTAAATAGTTTTAGGACCAGCGCCATTACCATGTGTGTTTGTAGGGTAAATAGTTTTCACACCAGCTCCTTTATCATATGTATGTTGACATGTTTCCAGGGCAACTACCAGAACCAGCTGGTGGTGTTTGACAACAAAGTGTGCGACTACATCAACTACATTCTCCGAGGTTCTCAGTTCCTCGGCTGCTCCGATAGAGAGGTACACATCTTAAATTAACACCATACATGTTAAGTCTCCCGGATTCACCAGGAGTCTCTCAGAAATCTACCAGATCTCCTGATCTCCAGGACAGGAGAAACAATCTCCCAGATTTCTATGCCAATGAATCAAAGGAAATTCTTTGTAGCCTGATAAAGCCAGTGAGCTAATTGCAATCGGTCTAAGCCTAAGCTAATTCTCATGAACCAGGACACTTGACCAAGGCACCTTGGACAACAAAGGGGTTGTTTAGATCATGCAGTGGGTTGACAAGATAACAACAACTGTTTAACTATAATCTTCTTGTGTCTTGCCTGTAGTTGACATTGCATATAGGCTTTAGACAAGCACTGTAAACCGTGTTTGTAGAACAAATTGTAATCCATTCAAATCTATATTCAAATAATTTCTGTAGATTCATCTACACTATGTACACGTTTTATTTGATTCATGTATATCTGTAAATGTTACAACTGGAACACACTATGTATTTTATAACATTAAATGCTCCATCAGCAAGGCCAAGGCAAAGGTCACAAAGAATAAATTCATCATGCATGCCTCCATCTCAATTAAGTGCATAGACACAAAAAACGGAATTATTATTATAGTTGATAAATTTGTACTCTTCAAAAAACAAAGGAAACGGTCCAAAAAGAAACACTTATCGAAAGAAGCCATTACAAAAATTAAGTATAAACAAATGATGTGGAAGTCATATAGATGTACTGGAAATGATGAAGACTACAACAGTTATAAAGAAGCACTTAACCAAGCTATAGCTGAAATTAGAAATTCAAAGAGAAGCTATGAACAACAATTAGCTAGTAATATAAAACATGACAGCAAGAGTTTTTATGCATATGTTCGAAGCAAACAGAAAGTTCAAGATAAGGTCGGTCCTCTAGAAGATAGTGCAGGAAATATAATATCAGAGGGATTCTTAATGGCAGAAGATCTGAATGAATACTTTAGTTCAGTGTTTACCAGGGAAGATATTAGTTCACTGCCAATACCAGAGGCTAAGTTCAAGGGGGCAGATTCAGACTATTTAGGACAATTAATTGTAACCCCGGAAATGGTCGCTAAGAAAATAAGGGCTATGAAGGATAATAAATCACCTGGAGCGGATGGGATTCCGCCCAAACTACTATTGGAAATTGTAGCACAAATTAGCGTACCGCTTGCAACAGTTTTCAGTTTGTCATTAGAAGAGGGAGTGGTTCCTTTAGAATGGAAAGAGGCAAACATTATACCGTTATTTAAAAAAGGTTCGAAAAACAAGTCGGAGAACTATAGACCAGTGAGTTTAAGGCCAGACACGGCAGGTAGAAGGATTATTTTTTAATTTATGCAAACAGTTCAATTTTTTCTGCCCAATGCATGAAATGGGTCCTACTGAGTAAAATATATATTGAACTTTTTTCAGCCAGACTCCCTGTTTTCATGGTAACAAACAAAATGGCCGCCATTTGGAGCAAATATTGGCAAATTTGGAAAAGCTGCCACTTTCTATTGAATCCATAGATAGGTATAATTCTTGCAAATTCATGTTCTCTACAGAGTCTATTGTGCAATGATCAGAGCATTTTTTGAAATGTTTTGTTTTTATTTTTTAAATAATTTTTGGGTAAAATACGAAAAAAATCTAGTTTTTTTGCAACAAATATGGTTATATCTTCCAAACTATTCATGTGTCTGATCATTGCACACAGTAGAATATGCTGAATGCAACACTGAAAACTGTATTTACATAGCATAATTATTCCAAGAGATATCCCGTTTCCAAATGCAGAAATTTGAAGAAATTTTTTTTTGAGAAAATGGCTGTCAAAGATTGCATATGGATTTCATTACATGATATCAACATGCTTGATACATGATTAAAACTCACTTAGAGGTATGTAATTGTCATAGAAGTTAACTTTATTGATAGTATGCATACAAAGGTATAATAATCTGGCAGAAAACCATTTTCAGTATTTTTTTTCAAAAAACACCATTTCACCTGGGGTGTCTGGCCTTAACATCAGTGATTTGCAAATTATTAGAAAGACTAATTAAAGATCACATGGTGGATTTTTGTGTTAAACATAACTTGATAAACCATCTCAGCATGGGTATTTTAAAGCGAGGTCATGCTTAACAAATACGTTATGTTTTTTGGAAGACGTCACTAAGTGGGTAGATGAGGGATCACCAGTAGATATCGTCTACTTAGATTTTCAAAAAGCTTTCAACAAAGTACCACATCAAAGATTACTGCTTAAACTAAAGGCCCATGGCATAGGAAATGGTATAATAAACTGGATAGATAAATGGCTGATTGACAGAAGACAACATGTAGTAGTTGATGGGGAGGCTTCAAACTGGAAATCGGTATTGAGTGGGGTACCACAGGGATCAGTACTAGGACCTATATTATTCTTAATATATATCAACGATTTGGATGATGAAATAACAAGCAAAGTGTTGAAATTTGCGGATGATACAAAAGTGTTTAGAAGGATTCAAAGTGATGGAGATAGACAACATTTACAAGATGATCTTGACAAGTTGATAAAATGGTCTGAAAAGTGGCAAATGCTGTTCAATTTTGGGAAATGTAAATGCCTCCACGCAGGACATGGGAACGAAGAGGTAGAATATACAATGGGGGGTACTGTACTAAGTACTACTGTAAAAGAAAAGGACTTAGGGTTAACCATTAGTGCTGATATGAAGGTTTCAGAGCAGTGCGGAATTGCAGCTTCAAGGGGAAATCAAATCCTTGGATTAATTAGGCGAAACATAACGTATAAGGAAAAAGAGCTAATAATATCGCTGTACAAAACAATAGTTAGGCCTCATTTAGAATATTGTATTCAAGTGTGGAGGCCATACCGCAGGAAGGACATAGATATGCTAGAAAGAGTACAGAGGAGAGCAATTAAAATGATACCAAAACTGAGGGATCTTAGTTACGAAATACGCCTAAAAGAATGCGGCTTAATAAGACTAGAGACCAGGAGATTGAGAGGAGATCAGATAGAAGTGTTTAAAATAATGAATGGCTATGAAAATATTGATAGAAATATGTTTTTCTCAGTTAAGAAAGATAGGACTAGAGGACATGAAGTTACATTAGTAAAAGAGCAGTGTAGTTTAGATATAAGAAAGTTCTCATTTTCACAAAGGACTGTTTCATCCTTGAACATTGTTGATCAAATGGTCTGAAAAGTGGCAAATGCTGTTCAGTTTTGTGAAATGTAAATGCCTCCACGCAGAGGAGATCAGATAGAAGTGTTTAAAATAATGAATGGTTATGAAAATATTGATCAACATATTTTTTCTCAGTTAAGAAAGATAGAAGGACTAGAGGACATGAAGTTACATTAGCAAAAGAGCAGTGTAGTTTAGATATAAGAAAGTTCTCATTTTCACAAAGGACTGTAAATGAATGGAACAGATTATCTGCTGATTGTGTGGGTGCTAGTAGCGTGAATATGTTTAAAAATAAAATCGACACATACCTCAGAAGGGTGGGATACACATAGATAAAAGGGTCGGACTCTCGATAAGCCAAAGGGCTTCCTTGTCCACCTGCCACCTAGAGTTAAATCTCTGGGTGGCAATCTTGTTAAATCGCAGGGGTCGTGATGACAAACTGAAGAAAACACAATGCTGAGTTCTGGTCCTTCTATAGCTGTGAATATTATATTAGTTATATTTGTAATAAAAGAAGATGTATTTACTGCATATATGCATGGTTTTTTGCACCATAATGATATATTGAATGTATGAACACATATGCCTAGAACATAAAATTAGTCAACTTTTTCTTCTTTCAAGCCACACACATTTTAGTTTACTTGTTCATGTATAATTTGTTTAATGTAACACATTAAGTATACATTAACATGCTTTTATGTGCCATTGATTTAAAAGCACATGTGTAATGCATTTGGAAATAAAACTGATATGTGACCCTTTTCATAAGGTGAAATACTCTGATTTATATGCAATTGCATGATACCCTAGCTGAGACCCCCGATTTATGATTTTCCTCTGATTTACGTATAAATGCCCGATTTTCTGAGACCCTCTGATTTACATATATATAGATTAATCTCCTGAAACTTAAAATGTATTCTTAACACGTTTTATTGGGATAAAACTAAATCACACAGTTTAACTAACTATGATATCTAAATTGACGACCTATTGTGCAGTGTCAAACACACAATAAGTATGTCAAGAACACAGACAGACAGACAGACAGACAGTATTTATTTTGACCATCATAAGTACATAAACTACAATATAACATTCATTGTAAGGTCAGGGAGGCTCCCATTAAGACAAGGTTTCTGACAAGTAGTACTTGGGTTTTTGGTGAATAGTTGGTAAGTAGTAATTTCCTTGGTCATCTGTTATTTCATTTACTGTTTCCAGGTTCTCACTTTGAAGAAATCCATTGCCATGATGGTAGTTGCGCTGATTGAGGAAGATATTAGCAAATGTGGTCCAGGAGCCAAGGTACAATTTTATCATAATAATGGATAGTTCTTATATAGCGCAAATCTTTTAAGCACAAAACTCAGTGCGCTAGAACATATCATTCACACTCACATATATATACATAACATAGACTATACAGATACCTACATGGACCACTTAAACTAGGGAGAACGCTTGTCGGAACAGATGTCTTTAACCGGGGTTTAAAATCAGATAGAGTAGGGGTATTTCGTAGACTGACAGGCAGTGAATTCCAGAGAGTGGGTGCGATGAAACTAAGAGTGCTCACCGACAGACTTAAGGTTACGTTTAGGTGTACTTAACAGCTTCTCGCTTGATCATTATTTTGATATCTCGGCTCACTACACTTTTTTTTATTTTATTTGTTCTGCCTGTAGTAATAATGTAAACATTAAGAATTTCACGAAGATATAGTGATCTAATTCAGAGCTTCTAGGAAAATAAATTAGTTACGTAAGGAGAATGTAATTCTGACTGAGGACACCTGAAATACAGTGCAACCTGTAATTTGACTTGAAATTTTGCATAAGTCCATAATATATTTTTTATTGGTTAACCAAGTTCAAACAAGAATACATCACTCGGCCTATATTCACACTTCATGCCCACCCATACTGGAAACAGTATAAGAATCTATACATGCAGGGAATCTGTATGCCCAGCTAGCAAATCTCATTGGACCAATCATGGCTTCAGAAACCATGATTGGGCTAATAATGGTTTGTCATTGGCTTACCATCATTGGCTTGCCCTTGAAAAAACATAATTGGGCCATTGATGGTTTGTCATTGGTTTGTCATCATTGGTTAGCCATTGAAAAAACATCATTGGCCCAGTAATGTATGCCATACGTTTTCCATAATTGGTTTACCATTGTCAAAACACCATTGGCCCAATTATGGCTGTCATTGGTTTGCCATTACAAAAACAGCATTGATCCAATAATGGCTATCATTGGTTAAAATGTCATTGGTTTGCCATTGAAAAGTATCCCTGGGTTAATTATGGTTGTTTTGGCGCCTTCATAATTGGTTTGCCATGTAATAACATAATTGATAAGAAAATGTCACTTTTGTGCCATTGATACGTGTCATTGGCTACTAATGACATACCTATATAATATGGAAAATTTGCACGACGTGGTGAGACTTCATCAGTTGCCTTATTCAATACAGTTACAAAAGGTAATAAATACCACCTGTTTTTACATTTGCTCTATTCCAACATGTTGTATAGAGTATTCTTAACATTATAATGACACAATAATTAACTAGAAGTTACCTGTTTAGTTACAATTAAGGTTAACATATTTTATTGGCTCACACCACATTTTCACCTGGTAGTGCTGACAGTCAATATATATATGACTTAACTACCATGCAAGCGGTAAAGGTATGTGGTTATAAACATAAATCTGATATGTATAGTTAATTGTATGCCAGTATGTTAGCATGCTGTATGATTGCAATATAACTACATATAAAATGTTTTTCGAATCTCATTGGCCTTTCATTTGCATCTTACTGGTATTTCATTGGCGTCTCATTGGCTGGGTGGTGTGACATGTCTTAGATGATGTCTACAAGTATGTTGTTGTGGCAAGGTGCAAATGTGTGAGTAATAAGGTTTACGTTGCAGGAAGTCTGTGAAGCCCTTGATGCAGAGACCATCTGGCAAACTGCTATGGAGAGTTACCAACAAGCTAAAGTACGTGATTAACTCTGTCGTAGTTATTTCCCACGTTGTGTTCTAACAGGTTGTTTATACTGAGCCATAATTTGTTCAGTTAGTAATTATTAGGGGTTACTTTTAGGTGTAGTAATTTGTGAATAGTATCAAGACTTGGGCATTTTGTAGCTAGGTATGTTTTTTCCTTTTATGTACTTATATACATCATGTGATCAATGTAACTAGTTACTACCAGTAACTACCTTCAAGGTTTTTAATCTTTCGTGGGACTATTTATATTGTCCACTTATTGTACTGTCATGTCGTGTTTCCTCCCAGCTGTGCATACTAGACTGCAGGCTTTGTATATACTTCCCACTGCACAGCGATAACGTCCTTGTCAAGTCTGTCTAATGTCAGTAAAGTGCAGATTGCCAAAGGGATGCACAGTACTCATGGGGAAACTCACAAATAGGCACTGTAAAAGCAGTTCTACTTACATTGTGTACGTAACTGTTGATGGGGATGACTAGGTTGAAAAGCACAATTAATTTATGGCCCAGAAAACTACCCATACACCTAATTGCTGCACATGGATGGTTGCAGACCCAACAGTCCTGGAGATTGTGTTGTTTGCTATTATGCATATAGCCCTATCCTGGTTGTGTTTAAGACGATTACATTAATCCACAATCTATTGATTTTTTTAGACAAAAATTATGTATTTCAATTTGACACATACAGAAGGACAAGTTTCAGTTTCATCTGAATTTCATTCTTCTGTCTGTAGTTGTGTCTTGGCTGTTTCTTGTAGAGCCTGAAGGAGTGTGCGGAGTTGAAGGAAGACGTGTTGGAGCTCGGCTTCCGATACTATCACATCCTGTGTCGCATGAGAGACCTCTACCCCCAGGCCCACCTTGACAGTACGTACAGTGTATATATCAGACCCACCTCGACAGTACGTACATTGTATATACCAGGCCCACCTCGACAGTACGCACAGTGTATATACCAGGCCCACCTCGACAGTACGCACAGTGTATATATCAGACCCACCTCGACAGTACATACAGTGTATATATCAGACTCACCTTGACAGTACATACAGTGTATATATCAGACTCACCTTGACAGTACCTACACAGAGTGACAGGCCCAAAGTTAGGTCTATGGTTATTTAATTACATGGTTGCGATATGTTTTTCTAGAGGACCTTTCTCCAGAGGGCGCCATTGTGGTACGTTCGTTCTACCGTTGCCGTACTTGACGATAGCCATTCAGTGGAAACTAGTTTAAAATCAAAATAATATAATGGTGACGACTGCTGCGCTTGTTTTGTTGCTCCTTGGGTGGGTGTAAGCTAGTCCGTAAATATTGCGATTATAAGTTAATCATGGCAATCAACAATATAGACCCCTTTGGAGAACTACATATATGTGTTATTGCCTGCGTCAGGACTGCTGAAGATGACAGACAAGAGGACTACAGACCAGGAAGCGTGGAACTTCTATGAGAGCGGAACTCTCTCCATTGAGATAATCAAGGATGGAGGTCTTCAGAAGATCCACTTCACTTGTGTGGACAAGGTATGTTCATGTATCATTTCACCAGCTTGGACAAGGTATTTTCATGTAGCATTTCACCTGCATGGATAAGGTGTTTTTATTTAGTGTGTTCATGCATCATCTTACAATTTCTATAGGAACTTTTTTGTGGCACGAAGCTATCTCTCTAAACATACTAAGAATCGTGGCTAGTTTGCTGATAACACATAAAGCAAAGGTGAGTTTGTATATGGGCTTTATAATAACAAAAAGCCAAAATAAAATACATGAATACATAATGCAATCGATCTAAGCATTTCTGTTAGCTTAGATAATTAATATACTAGACATCAGCAAAGGTGGGGGAAAACAACCACACCAGGCCATTATGAAATAATGGATCCCCCGAACTTTTTTGCCAGCATCTGACGTTATTGTGGTTAAATCCAAGTTTGTGGTACATTCGTCAGATCAGGAAAGTTTTTGTTAAAAATTATTTATTAATAAGTTCACGATGCAAGTGAACGTGTCTGCCAAAAGTCCTGCTTACATGTTAAAGTTCCTCCCTCTGCCACCAGACGGTGCTGCGAGAGGACGTCAAGGAGAAGTTCAAGTACGGTGTAGATCGGTCATCTCCGAGCAGCAAGTTGAGGGAGTTGATCGACTGGTCGGGGGATATCTTGTATGACATCAAGTACACAAGGAAGGTGTACGCTAACCCACTGCTCAGGTTCTTTGTCAAGTACTGGTGAGTTTACTCTAGTTACGTCTGTCTCGGAGTGTAGGTCTTTACGACATCAAGTACACAAGGAAGGTGTACGCTAACCCACTGCTCAGGTTCTTTGTCAAGTACTGGTGAGTTTACTCTAGTTACGTCTGTCTCGGAGTATAGGTCTTTATGACATCAAGTACACAAGGAAGGTGTACGCTAACCCACTGCTCAGGTTCTTTGTCAAGTACTGGTGAGTTTACTCTAGTTATGTCTGTCTCGGAGTATAGGTCTTTACGACATCAAGTACACAAGGAAGGTGTACGCTAACCCACTGCTCAGGTTCTTTGTCAAGTACTGGTGAGTTTACTCTAGTTATGTCTGTCTCAGTGTATAGGTCTTTACGACATCAAGTACACAAGGAAGGTGTACGCTAACCCACTGCTCAGGTTCTTTGTCAAGTACTGGTGAGTTTACTCTAGTTACGTCTGTCTCGGAGTGTAGGTCTTTATGACATCAAGTACACAAGGAAGGTGTACGCTAACCAACTGCTCAGGTTCTTTGTCAAGTACTGGTGAGTTTACTCTAGTTACGTCTGTCTCGGAGTGTAGGTCTTTATGACATCAAGTACACAAGGAAGGTGTATGCTAACCAACTGCTTTGGTTCTTTGTCAAGTACTGGTGAGTTTACTCTAGTTACGTCTGTCTCGGAGTATAGGTCTTTACGACATCAAGTACACAAGGAAGGTGTACGCTAACCCACTGCTCAGGTTCTTTGTCAAGTACTGGTGAGTTTACTCTAGTTACGTCTGTCTCGGAGTGTAGGTCTTTATGACATCAAGTACACAAGGAAGGTGTATGCTAACCAACTGCTTTGGTTCTTTGTCAAGTACTGGTGAGTTTACTCTAGTTACGTCTGTCTCGGAGTATAGGTCTTTACGACATCAAGTACACAAGGAAGGTGTACGCTAACCCACTGCTCAGGTTCTTTGTCAAGTACTGGTGAGTTTACTCTAGTTACGTCTGTCTCAGAGTGTAGGTCTTTATGACATCAAGTACACAAGGAAGGTGTACGCTAACCCACTGCTCAGGTTCTTTGTCAAGTACTGGTGAGTTTACTCTAGTTACGTCTGTCTCAGAGTGTAGGTCTTTATGACATCAAGTACACAAGGAAGGTGTACGCTAACCCACTGCTCAGGTTCTTTGTCAAGTACTGGTGAGTTTACTCTAGTTACGTCTGTCTCGGAGTGTAGGTCTTTACGACATCAAGTACACAAGGAAGGTGTACGCTAACCCACTGCTCAGGTTCTTTGTCAAGTACTGGTGAGTTTACTCTAGTTACGTCTGTCTCGGAGTATAGGTCTTTATGACATCAAGTACACAAGGAAGGTGTACGCTAACCCACTGCTCAGGTTCTTTGTCAAGTACTGGTGAGTTTACTCTAGTTATGTCTGTCTCGGAGTATAGGTCTTTACGACATCAAGTACACAAGGAAGGTGTACGCTAACCCACTGCTCAGGTTCTTTGTCAAGTACTGGTGAGTTTACTCTAGTTATGTCTGTCTCAGTGTATAGGTCTTTACGACATCAAGTACACAAGGAAGGTGTACGCTAACCAACTGCTTTGGTTCTTTGTCAAGTACTGGTGAGTTTACTCTAGTTATGTCTGTCTCAGTGTATAGGTCTTTACGACATCAAGTACACAAGGAAGGTGTACGCTAACCAACTGCTTTGGTTCTTTGTCAAGTACTGGTGAGTTTACTCTAGTTATGTCTGTCTCAGTGTATAGGTCTTTATGACATCAAGTACACAAGGAAGGTGTACGCTAACCAACTGCTTTGGTTCTTTGTCAAGTACTGGTGAGTTTACTCTAGTT
The DNA here is from genome assembly GCA_963995525.1 of Escarpia spicata. Classification (NCBI taxonomy): domain Eukaryota; kingdom Metazoa; phylum Annelida; class Polychaeta; order Sabellida; family Siboglinidae; genus Escarpia; species Escarpia spicata. The sequence goes on along the minus strand of OZ023208.1, from coordinate 65,195,345 downwards.
ATGTCTGTCTCAGTGTATAGGTCTTTATGACATCAAGTACACAAGGAAGGTGTACGCTAACCAACTGCTTTGGTTCTTTGTCAAGTACTGGTGAGTTTACTCTAGTTATGTCTGTCTCAGTGTATAGGTCTTTACGACATCAAGTACACAAGGAAGGTGTACGCTAACCAACTGCTCAGGTTCTTTGTCAAGTACTGGTGAGTTTACTCTAGTTACGTCTGTCTCGGAGTGTAGGTCTTTATGACATCAAGTACACAAGGAAGGTGTACGCTAACCGACTGCTCAGGTTCTTTGTCAAGTACTGGTGAGTTTACTCTAGTTACGTCTGTCTCGGAGTATAGGTCTTTACGACATCAAGTACACAAGGAAGGTGTATGCTAACCAACTGCTCAGGTTCTTTGTCAAGTACTGGTGAGTTTACTCTAGTTATGTCTGTCTCAGTGTATAGGTCTTTACGACATCAAGTACACAAGGAAGGTGTACGCTAACCAACTGCTCAGGTTCTTTGTCAAGTACTGGTGAGTTTACTCTAGTTATGTCTGTCTCGGAGTGTAGGTCTTTACGACATCAAGTACACAAGGAAGGTGTACGCTAACCAACTGCTCAGGTTCTTTGTCATGTACTGGTGAATTTACTCTAGTTATGTCTGTCTCGGAGTATAGGTCTTTACGACATCAAGTACACAAGGAAGGTGTACGCTAACCCACTGCTCAGGTTCTTTGTCAAATACTGGTGAGTTTACTCTAGTTACGTCTGTCTCGGAGTGTAGGTCTTTACGACATCAAGTACACAAGGAAGGTGTATGCTAACCCACTGCTCAGGTTCTTTGTCAAGTACTGGTGAGTTTACTCTAGTTACGTCTGTCTCGGAGTGTAGGTCTTTACGACATCAAGTACACAAGGAAGGTGTATGCTAACCCACTGCTCAGGTTCTTTGTCAAGTACTGGTGAGTTTACTCTAGTTACGTCTGTCTCGGAGTGTAGGTCTTTACGACATCAAGTACACAAGGAAGGTGTATGCTAACCCACTGCTCAGGTTCTTTGTCAAATACTGGTGAGTTTACTCTAGTTACGTCTGTCTCGGAGTGTAGGTCTTTACGACATCAAGTACACAAGGAAGGTGTACGCTAACCAACTGCTCAGGTTCTTTGTCAAGTACTGGTGAGTTTACTCTAGTTACGTCTGTCTCGGAGTGTAGGTCTTTACGACATCAAGTACACAAGGAAGGTGTATGCTAACCCACTGCTCAGGTTCTTTGTCAAGTACTGGTGAGTTTACTCTAGTTACGTCTGTCTCGGAGTGTAGGTCTTTACGACATCAAGTACACAAGGAAGGTGTACGCTAACCCACTGATCAGGTTCTTTGTCAAGTACTGGTGAGTTTACTCTAGTTACGTCTGTCTCGGAGTGTAGGTCTTTACGACATCAAGTACACAAGGAAGGTGTATGCTAACCCACTGCTCAGGTTCTTTGTCAAGTACTGGTGAGTTTACTCTAGTTACGTCTGTCTCGGAGTGTAGGTCTTTACGACATCAAGTACACAAGGAAGGTGTATGCTAACCCACTGCTCAGGTTCTTTGTCAAGTACTGGTGAGTTTACTCTAGTTACGTCTGTCTCGGAGTGTAGGTCTTTACGACATCAAGTACACAAGGAAGGTGTACGCTAACCCACTGCTCAGGTTCTTTGTCAAGTACTGGTGAGTTTACTCTAGTTACGTCTGTCTCGGAGTGTAGGTCTTTACGACATCAAGTACACAAGGAAGGTGTACGCTAACCCACTGCTCAGGTTCTTTGTCAAGTACTGGTGAGTTTACTCTAGTTACGTCTGTCTCGGAGTATAGGTCTTTACGACATCAAGTACACAAGGAAGGTGTACGCTAACCAACTGCTCAGGTTCTTTGTCAAATACTGGTGAGTTTACTCTAGTTACGTCTGTCTCGGAGTATAGGTCTTTACGACATCAAGTACACAAGGAAGGTGTACGCTAACCAACTGCTCAGGTTACTCACATTAATTAAGACAGCAAGATTGCACCATTTATGGTATGTAAAAAAACAGTGACATAAGCACTGTAAACTAAGTATATTTCTGACGGTATATATAGTCATGATGTATGATGTTCTCACCATGGCAGGTGGCACTACAACATCGGGATGATCTTCGTGAGCTTTCTCTTCTCTGTACTCATTATGGTCACTTGGAAGCAACCAACAGTCATCACCAGGCAAGATACTTTCTCACATTATTCACTCTTTCTTTCTCTTAGATGTAATAGCACGAGTAGGTCAGTTTGCACACTAATGCATCCTCATTCAGGCCCGTAGCGACTTTTGATCTTTTGGGGAGTGCATTTTTCAGACTGAGATTGCACTTTTTGTTGGGGGTGGTAGTGTTAGAGAGTTTTGGTGTTAAATGGAGTGTTGGAGAATTTCAGTTTCGAGGGGGTAGTGTTGGAGGTGTTTGGCATCAAGGGCATAGTGTTGGAGATTTTCCCTGTTGAGTGCGGGGTAGTGCTGGAAATATTTCAAAAAGATGTTCCACATTGTTTATTTATTTTAAATTTGTTAATCTCAGTTACTGTCTTTTGATATATATTACAATTTAAATCATGCGGAACTCTTGCCACAGCATATGCTCCTATTTCACCCCCTCAGCATATGCTCCTATTTCACCCCCTCAACGTATGCTCCTATTTCACCCCCTCAGCATATGCTCCTATTTCACCCCCTCAACATATGCTCCTATTTCACCCCCTCAACGTATGCTCCTATTTCACCCCCTCAGCATATGCTCCTATTTCACCCCCTCAACATATGCTCCTATTTCACCCCCTCAGCATATGCTCCTATTTCACCCCCTCAACATATGCACATATTTCACCCCCTCAACATATGCTCCTATTTCACCCCCTCAGCATATGCACATATTTCACCCCCTCAACATATGCTCCTATTTCACCCCCTCAACATATGCACATATTTCACCCCCTCAACATATGATCCTATTTCACCCCCTCAGCATATGCACATATTTCATCCCCTCAACATATGCACATATTTCACCCCCTCAACGTATGCTGCTATTTCACCCCCTCAGCATATGCACATATTTCACCCCCTCAACATATGCACCTATTTCACCCCCTCAACATATGCACCTATTTCACCCCCTCAACATATGCACATATTACACTCCCTCAGCATATGGGTCTGTCATTGACATTTCGCCAAAAGATCTTGTCATTAGATTCGTCACTAGTTTACAAGTGTATCAGACAAGATTGGGCATGAGTGCCATTACTGTTGAAGGTTACATAACATATATAGATGGATAAATGCTAATTTAATTAAAATTGTTCATTGGATAATAACAGATGCATGCATTATGGTGTCAGTGTTTATGTGAAACCTATTTTTGTCGTAAAAATATTTAAATAAAACCAACTTTTTGGACAAGTTTTGTTGCTCCAAGTCAATGAAATAAATATTAGAGAATTAGAATATGGATATCCTTTGCAAATGTTTCTTCAGGTTTTTTTTAAAGTGACAGTTCTATTAATAAAGATATAACTTGGGGGCGACCAATGTATTCTGTTACATCCTGTGTCCTGATCAAATAATTTTTCTTCATGTAGCCTAGCTGGTGTAATGGAAACATATGATGGAAACTTGTATTGGAAGGCAATTATGTTAAGTCAATACATTTTAACAAATTTGCGCGTCATTTAAATGCTTCAGTTGTTATTATGTGGAGGTTTCCTATGTGTTGTTGATCTATATAACTGAGACTTGTGATGCTGCAGTATTGAGCCAGTCTACGATAACAAGTCAATCGTCCAGGTAGTGATGTACTGTCTGAGTGGTCTACACAACTTTCTCGCAGTCTGTGTCCTCATCAGTTACTTCATCACCAAACACCCGACACTTCCTCACTTGTGGTAAGTCGCATCAGGCTCAAGTACAAGTCAAAGTACCCGGTAGTTTATAAAAATGTACTTTTTTATAGTACAGGTAAATGTTTAAAGGACTTCACTGAGATATAAAATTTTAAGAAATATTGTCACACATAAGCCACTGGTTGCAGACGTTCACCTGGTGATCATGTAGATTGATGCAAGTGCCTCACGGAAATAAAATAATGATTAACCATTATTCACAATACCTCTTTGTTACTTTTTGTCTAGAAAAATGCACATAATTGCTCTTTATAATAAGTAAATATACCTACAAATTATACTTTGTTGCTGTAAGAAATCCTTTTTGAAGTAACAATGTAATCTTGTCACAATAACCCTGTTTTAGCTGTCTCTTCCAATAACTAGCAGCATCTGGTAGCTACATATACACTGTACATGTTTAAAATAGAACTGTTGGATCAAACTGGCAGGTTCTTAGAGTTAGTTGTGGCTGGTAGGACGTGGATCAAACTGGTTCTTAGAGTTACCTGTGGCTGGTAGGACGTGGATCAAACTGGTTCTTAGGGTTAACTGGTTGGTAGGACATGGATCAAACTGTTTCTTAGGGTTAGCTGGTTGGTAGGACATGGATCAAACTGGTTCTTATGGTTAACTGGTTGGTAGGACGTGGATCAAACTAGTTCTTAGGGTTAACTGGTTGGTAGGACGTGGATCAAACTAGTTCTTAGGGTTAACTGTGGTTGATAGGACGTGGATCAAACTGGTTCTTAAGGTTAATTGTGGTTGGTAGAACGTGGATCAAATTGGTAGGTTCTTAGAGTTAAGTGTGGTTGGTAGGACGTGGATCAAACTGGTTCTTAGGGTTAACTGTGGTTGATAGGATGTGGATCAAACTGGTTCTTAGGGTTAATTGTGGTTGGTAGGACGTGGATCAAATAAATCGGTAGGTTCTTAGAGTTAACTGTGGTTGGTAGGACATGGATCAAACTGGTTCTTAGGGTTAACTGTGGTTGTAGGATATGGATCAAGCTAGTTCTTGGAGTTATCTGTGCTTGATAGGACGTGGATCAAACTGTTAGGTTGTTAGAGTTAATTGCGGTTGGTAGGACATGGATCAAACTGGTTCTTAGGGTTAACTGTGGTTCGTAGGACGTGGATCAAAAGTTTGAGGAAGAAGAAATTTGAAGATGAGGATGACACAGGGAAGGAGAGAAGCTCCAACCTTGAGGTGAAGTTCTTCAGCTTCCAGTCTGTCTGGTACTTGGTAAGTACAAGTCCTTTTGCTGCTGTTTCATCCTTGAACATTGTTGATCAAATGGTCTGAAAAGTGGCAAATGCTGTTCAATTTTTGTGAAATGTAAATGCCTCCACGCAGAGGAGATCAGATAGAAGTGTTTAAAATAATTAATGGTTATGAAAATATTGATCAACATATTTTTTCTCAGTTAATAAAGATAGAAGGACTAGAGGACATGAAGTTACATTAGCAAAGTAGCAGTGTAGATTAGATATAAGAAAGTTCTCATTTTCACAAAGGACTGTAAATGAATGGAACATATTATCTGTTGATTGTGTGGGTGCTAGTAGCGTGAATATGTTTTAAAATAAAATCGACACATACCTCAGAAGGGTGGGATACACATAGATAAAACGGTCGGACTCTCGATAAGCCAAAGGGCTTCCTTGTCCACCTGCCACCTAGAGTTAATTCTCTGGGTGGCAATCATGTTCTTTCACTCCACATTGCCCCAGTTCGCTTAGCTGTATAAGTCTTCAGTCACCACTCACCTCGTACCTCACACTCTACTGATGACATCATATATCATAGGTGTGCAGTCACCACTCACCCCGTACCTGACACTCTACTGATGACATCACATATCGTAGGTGTGCCGTCACCACTGACCCCCGTACCTTACCCTACTGATGACATCACATCATAGGTGTGCAGTCACCACTCACCCCGTACCTTACACTCTACTGATGACATCACATATCGTAGGTGTGCAGTCACCACTCACCCCGTACCATACCCTACTGATGACATCACATATCATAGGTGTGCAGTCACCACTCACCCCGTACCTTACACTCTACTGATGATATCACATATCATAGGTGTGCAGTCACCACTCACCCCGTACCTTACACTCTACTGATGACATCACATATCGTAGGTGTGCAGTCACCACTCACCCCGTACCTTACCCTACTGATGACATCACATATCATAGGTGTGCAGTCACCACTCACCCCGTACCTTACACTCTACTGATGACATCACATATCGTAGGTGTGCAGTCACCACTCACCCCGTACCTTACCCTACTGATGACATCACATATCATAGATGTGCAGTCACCACTCACCCCGTACCTGACACTCTACTGATGACATCACATATCGTAGGTGTGCAGTCACCACTGACCCCGTACCTTACCCTACTGATGACATCACATCATAGGTGTGCAGTCACCACTCACCCCGTACCTTATACTCTACTGATGACATCACATATCATAGGTGTGCAGTCACCAATCACCCCATACCTTACACTCTACTGAAGACATCACATATCATAGGTGTGCAGTCACCACTCACCCCGTACCTTACACTCTACTGATGACATCACATATCATAGGTGTGCAGTCACCACTCACCCCATACCTTACACTCTACTAATGACATCACATATCATAGGTGTGCAGTCACCACTCACCCCGTACCTTACCCTACTGATGCCATCACATATCATAGGTGTGCAGTCACCACTCACCCCGTACCTTACACTCTACTGATGACATCACATATCATAGGTGTGCAGTCACCACTCACCCCGTACCTCACACTCTACTGATGACAACACATATCATAGGTGTGCAGTCACCACTCACCCCATACCTCACACTCTACTGATGACATCACGTATCATAGGTGTGCAGTCACCACTCACCCCGTACCTCACACTACTGATGACATCACATATCATAGGTGTGCAGTCACCACTCACCCCATACCTCACACTCTACTGATGACAACACATATCATAGGTGTGCAGTCACCACTCACCCCGTACCTTACACTATACTGATGACATCACATATCATAGGTGTGCAGTCACCACTCACCCCATACCTTACACTCTACTGATGACATCACATATCATAGGTGTGCAGTCACCACTCACTCCGTACCTTACACTCTACTGATGACATCACATATCATAGGTGTGCAGTCACCACTCACCCCGTACCTTACACTCTACTGATGACATCACATATCATAGGTGTGCAGTCACCACTCACCACGTACCTTACACTCTACTGATGACATCACATATCATAGGTGTGCAGTCACCACTCACCCCGTACCTTACACTCTACTGATGACATCACATATCATAGGTGTGCAGTCACCACTCACCCCGTACCTTACACTCTACTGATGACATCACATATCATAGGTGTGCAGTCACCACTCACTCCGTACCTTACACTCTACTGATGACATCACATATCATAGGTGTGCAGTCACCACTCACCCCGTACCTTACACTCTACTGATGACAACACATATCATAGGTGTGCAGTCACCACTCACTCCGTACCTTACACTCTACTGATGACAACACATATCATAGGTGTGCAGTCACCACTCACTCCGTACCTTACACTCTACTGATGACATCACATATCATAGGTGTGCAGTCACCACTCACTCCGTACCTTACACTCTACTGATGACAACACATATCATAGGTGTGCAGTCACCACTCACCCCGTACCTCACACTCTACTGATGACAACACATATCATAGGTGTGCAGTCACCACTCACCCCGTACCTTACACTCTACTGATGATATCACATATCATAGGTGTGCAGTCACCACTCACCCCGTACCTTACACTCTACTGATGATATCACATATCATAGGTGTGCAGTCACCACTCACCCCGTACCTTACACTCTACTGATGACATCACATATCATAGGTGTGCAGTCACCACTCACCCCGTACCTCACACTCTACTGATGACAACACATATCATAGGTGTGCAGTCACCACTCACCCCGTACCTCACACTCTACTGATGACAACACATATCATAGGTGTGCAGTCACCACTCACCCCGTACCTCACACTCTACTGATGACATCACGTATCATAGGTGTGCAGTCACCACTCACCCCGTACCTTACACTATACTGATGACATCACATATCATAGGTGTGCAGTCACCACTCACCCCGTACCTTACACTCTACTGATGACATCACATATCATAGGTGTGCAGTCACCACTCACCCCGTACCTTACACTCTACTGATGACATCACATATCATAGGTGTGCAGTCACCACTCACCCCGTACCTTACACTCTACTGATGACATCACATATCATAGGTGGGCAGTCACCACTCACTCCGTACCTTACACTCTACTGATGACATCACATATCATAGGTGTGCAGTCACCACTCACCCCGTACCTTACACTCTACTGATGACATCACATATCATAGGTGTGCAGTCACCACTCACCCCGTACCTTACACTCTACTGATGACATCACATATCATAGGTGTGCAGTCACCACTCACCCCGTACCTTACACTCTACTGATGATATCACATATCATAGGTGTGCAGTCACCACTCACCCCGTACCTTACACTCTACTGATGATATCACATATCATAGGTGTGCAGTCACCACTCACCCCGTACCTTACACTCTACTGATGATATCACATATCATAGGTGTGCAGTCACCACTCACCCCGTACCTTACACTCTACTGATGACATCACATATCATAGGTGTGCAGTCACCACTCACTCCGTACCTTACACTCTACTGATGATATCACATATCATAGGTGTGCAGTCACCACTCACCCCGTACCTTACACTCTACTGATGACATCACATATCATAGGTGTGCAGTCACCACTCACCCCGTACCTTACACTCTACTGATGATATCACATATCATAGGTGTGCAGTCACCACTCACCCCGTACCTTACACTCTACTGATGATATCACATATCATAGGTGTGCAGTCACCACTCACCCCGTACCTTACACTCTACTGATGACATCACATATCATAGGTGTGCAGTCACCACTCACCCCGTACCTTACACTCTACTGATGATATCACATATCATAGGTGTGCAGTCACCACTCACCCCGTACCTTACACTCTACTGATGATATCACATATCATAGGTGTGCAGTCACCACTCACCCCGTACCTTACACTCTACTGATGATATCACATATCATAGGTGTGCAGTCACCACTCACCCCGTACCTTACCCTACTGATGACATCACATATCATAGGTGTGCAGTCACCACTCACCCTGTACCTTACACTCTACTGATGACATCACACATCATAGGTGTGCAGTCACCACTCACCCTGTACCTTACACTCTACTGATGACATCATATATCATAGGTGTGCAGTCACCACTCACCCCGTACCTGACACTCTACTGATGACATCACATATCGTAGGTGTGCAGTCACCACTGACCCCGTACCTTACCCTACTGATGACATCACATCATAGGTGTGCAGTCACCACTCACCCCGTACCTTATACTCTACTGATGACATCACATATCATAGGTGTGCAGTCACCACTCACCCCGTACCTTACACTCTACTGATGACATCACATATCGTAGGTGTGCCGTCACCACTGACCCCCGTACCTTACCCTACTGATGACATCACATCATAGGTGTGCAGTCACCACTCACCCCGTACCTTACACTCTACTGATGACATCACATATCGTAGGTGTGCAGTCACCACTCACCCCGTACCATACCCTACTGATGACATCACATATCATAGGTGTGCAGTCACCACTCACCCCGTACCTTACACTCTACTGATGATATCACATATCATAGGTGTGCAGTCACCACTCACCCCGTACCTTACACTCTACTGATGACATCACATATCGTAGGTGTGCAGTCACCACTCACCCCGTACCTTACACTCTACTGATGACATCACATATCATAGGTGTGCAGTCACCACTCACCCCGTACCTTACACTCTACTGATGACATCACATATCGTAGGTGTGCAGTCACCACTCACCCCGTACCTTACACTCTACTGATGACATCACATATCGTAGGTGTGCAGTCACCACTCACCCCGTACCATACCCTACTGATGACATCACATATCATAGGTGTGCAGTCACCACTCACCCCGTACCTTACACTCTACTGATGATATCACATATCATAGGTGTGCAGTCACCACTCACCCCGTACCTGACACTCTACTGATGACATCACATATCGTAGGTGTGCAGTCACCACTGACCCCGTACCTTACCCTACCGATGACATCACATCATAGGTGTGCAGTCACCACTCACCCCGTACCTTATACTCTACTGATGACATCACATATCATAGGTGTGCAGTCACCAATCACCCCATACCTTACACTCTACTGAAGACATCACATATCATAGGTGTGCAGTCACCACTCACCCCGTACCTTACACTCTACTGATGACATCACATATCATAGGTGTGCAGTCACCACTCACCCCATACCTTACACTCTACTAATGACATCACATATCATAGGTGTGCAGTCACCACTCACCCCGTACCTTACCCTACTGATGCCATCACATATCATAGGTGTGCAGTCACCACTCACCCCGTACCTTACACTCTACTGATGACATCACATATCATAGGTGTGCAGTCACCACTCACCCCATACCTTACACTCTACTGATGACAACACATATCATAGGTGTGCAGTCACCACTCACCCCGTACCTTACACTATACTGATGACATCACATATCATAGGTGTGCAGTCACCACTCACCCCGTACCTTACACTCTACTGATGACATCACATATCATAGGTGTGCAGTCACCACTCACTCCGTACCTTACACTCTACTGATGACATCACATATCATAGGTGTGCAGTCACCACTCACCCCGTACCTTACACTCTACTGATGACATCACATATCATAGGTGTGCAGTCACCACTCACCCCGTACCTTACACTCTACTGATGATATCAAATATCATAGGTGTGCAGTCACCACTCACCCCGTACCTTACACTCTACTGATGATATCACATATCATAGGTGTGCAGTCACCACTCACCCCGTACCTTACACTCTACTGATGACATCACATATCATAGGTGTGCAGTCACCACTCACTCCGTACCTTACACTCTACTGATGATATCACATATCATAGGTGTGCAGTCACCACTCACCCCATACCTCACACTCTACTGATGACATCACATATCATAGGTGTGCAGTCACCACTCACCCCGTACCTTACACTCTACTGATGATATCACATATCATAGGTGTGCAGTCACCACTCACCCCGTACCTTACACTCTACTGATGACATCACATATCATAGGTGTGCAGTCACCACTCACCCCGTACCTTACACTCTACTGATGATATCACATATCATAGGTGTGCAGTCACCACTCACCCCGTACCTTACACTCTACTGATGATATCACATATCATAGGTGTGCAGTCACCACTCACCCCGTACCTTACCCTACTGATGACATCACATATCATAGGTGTGCAGTCACCACTCACCCTGTACCTTACACTCTACTGATGACATCACATATCATAGGTGTGCAGTCACCACTCACCCTGTACCTTACACTCTACTGATGACATCATATATCATAGGTGTGCAGTCACCACTCACCCCGTACCTGACACTCTACTGATGACATCACATATCGTAGGTGTGCAGTCACCACTGACCCCGTACCTTACCCTACTGATGACATCACATCATAGGTGTGCAGTCACCACTCACCCCGTACCTTATACTCTACTGATGACATCACATATCATAGGTGTGCAGTCACCAATCACCCCATACCTTACACTCTACTGAAGACATCACATATCATAGGTGTGCAGTCACCACTCACCCCGTACCTTACACTCTACTAATGACATCACATATCATAGGTGTGCAGTCACCACTCACCCCATACCTTACACTCTACTAATGACATCACATATCATAGGTGTGCAGTCACCACTCACCCCGTACCTTACACTCTACTAATGACATCACATATCATAGGTGTGCAGTCACCAATCACCCCATACCTTACACTCTACTGAAGACATCACATATCATAGGTGTGCAGTCACCACTCACCCCGTACCTTACACTATACTGATGACGTCACATATCATAGGTGTGCAGTCACCACTCACCCCGTACCTTACACTCTACTAATGACATCACATATCATAGGTGTGCAGTCACCACTCACCCTGTACCTTACCCTACTGATGCCATCACATATCATAGGTGTGCAGTCACCACTCACCCCGTACCTTACACTCTACTGATGACATCACATATCATAGGTGTGCAGTCACCACTCACCCCATACCTTACACTCTACTGATGACAACACATATCATAGGTGTGCAGTCACCACTCACCCCGTACCTTACACTATACTGATGACATCACATATCATAGGTGTGCAGTCACCACTCACCCCATACCTTTCACTCTACTGATGACATCACATATCATAGGTGTGCAGTCACCACTCACCCTGTACCTCACACTCTACTGATGACAACACATATCGTAGGTGTGCAGTCACCACTCACCCCGTACCTTACACTATACTGATGACATCACATATCATAGGTGTGCAGTCACCACTCACCCCGTACCTTACACTCTACTGATGACATCACATATCATAGGTGTGCAGTCACCACTCACCCCGTACCTTACACTCTACTGATGACATCACATATCATAGGTGTGCAGTCACCACTCACCCCGTACCTCACACTCTACTGATGACATCACATATCATAGGTGTGCAGTCACCACTCACCCCGTACCTCACACTGTTCTGATGACATCACATATCATAGGTGTACAGTCACCACTCACCACGTACCTTACACTCTACTGATGACATCATATATCATAGGTGTGCAGTCACCACTCACCCCATACCTTGCACTCTACTGATGAAATTACATATCATAGGTGTGCAGTCACCACTCACCCCGTACCTTACACTCTACTGTTGACATCACATATCATAGGTGTGCAGTCACCGCTCACCCCGTACCTTACACTCTACTGATGACATCACATATCATAGGTGTGCAGTCACCACTCACCACGTACCTTACACTCTACTGATGACATCACATATCATAGGTGTGCAGTCACCACTCACCCTGTACCTTACACTCTACTGATGACATCACATATCATAGGTGTGCAGTCACCACTCACCCCGTACCTTACACTCTACTGATGACATCACATATCATAGGTGTGCAGTCACAGCTCACCCCATACCTTACACTCTACTGATGACATCACATATCATAGGTGTGCAGTCACCACTCACCCTGTACCTTACACTACTGATGACATCACATATCATAGGTGTGCAGTCACCACTCACCCTGTACCTTACACTACTGATGACATCACATATCATAGGTGTGCAGTCACCACTCACCCTGTACCTTACACTACTGATGACATCACATATCATAGGTGTGCAGTCACCACTCACCCTGTACCTTACACTACTGATGACATCACATATCATAGGTGTGCAGTCACCACTCACCCTGTACCTCACACTACTGATGACATCACATATCATAGGTGTGCAGTCACCACTCACCCTGTACCTTACACTACTGATGACATCACATATCATAGGTGTGCAGTCACCACTCACCCCGTACCTTACACTCTACTGATGACATCACATATCATAGGTGTGCAGTCACCGCTCACCCCATACCTTACACTCTACTGATGACATCACATATCATAGGTGTGCAGTCACCACTCACCCTGTACCTTACACTACTGATGACATCACATATCATAGGTGTGCAGTCACCACTCACCCTGTACCGTACACTACTGATGACATCACATATCATAGGTGTGCAGTCACCACTCACCCTGTACCTTACACTACTGATGACATCACATATCATAGGTGTGCAGTCACCACTCACCCTGTACCTTACACTACTGATGACATCACATATCATAGGTGTGCAGTCACCACTCACCCTGTACCTCACACTACTGATGACATCACATATCATAGGTGTGCAGTCACCACTCACCCCGTACCTTACACTACTGATGACATCACATATCACAGGTGTGCAGTCACCACTCACCCCGTACCTTACACTACTGATGACATCACATATCATAAGTGTGCAGTCACCACTCACCCCATACCTTACACTCTACTGATGACATCACATATCATAGGTGTGCAGTCACCACTCACCCCGTACCTTACACTACTGATGACATCACATATCATAGGTGTGCAGTCACCACTCACCCCATACCTTACACTCTACTGATGACATCACATATCATAGGTGTGCAGTCACCACTCACCCCGTACCTTACACTACTGATGACATCACATATCATAGGTGTGCAGTCACCACTCACCCCGTACCTTACACTACTGATGACATCACATATCATAAGTGTGCAGTCACCACTCACCCCGTACCTTACACTCTACTGATGACATCACATATCATAAGTGTGCAGTCACCACTCACCCCATACCTTACACTCTACTGATGACATCACATATCATAGGTGTGCAGTCACCACTCACCCCGTACCTTACACTACTGATGACATCACATATCACAGGTGTGCAGTCACCACTCACCCCGTACCTTACACTACTGATGACATCACATATCATAAGTGTGCAGTCACCACTCACCCCATACCTTACACTCTACTGATGACATCACATATCATAGGTGTGCAGTCACCACTCACCCCGTACCTTACACTACTGATGACATCACATATCATAGGTGTGCAGTCACCACTCACCCTGTACCTTACACTACTGATGACATCACATATCATAGGTGTGCAGTCACCACTCACCCTGTACCTTACACTACTGATGACATCACATATCATAGGTGTGCAGTCACCACTCACCCTGTACCTTACACTACTGATGACATCACATATCATAGGTGTGCAGTCACCACTCACCCTGTACCTTACACTACTGATGACATCACATATCATAGGTGTGCAGTCACCACTCACCCTGTACCTCACACTACTGATGACATCACATATCATAGGTGTGCAGTCACCACTCACCCCGTACCTTACACTACTGATGACATCACATATCACAGGTGTGCAGTCACCACTCACCCCGTACCTTACACTACTGATGACATCACATATCATAAGTGTGCAGTCACCACTCACCCCATACCTTACACTCTACTGATGACATCACATATCATAGGTGTGCAGTCACCACTCACCCCGTACCTTACACTACTGATGACATCACATATCATAGGTGTGCAGTCACCACTCACCCCGTACCTTACACTCTACTGATGACATCACATATCATAGGTGTACAGTCACCACTCACCACGTACCTTACACTCTACTGATGACATCACATATCATAGGTGTGCTGTCACCACTCACCCCGTACCTTACCCTACTGATGACATCACATATCATAGGTGTGCAGTCACCACTCACCCCGTACCTCACACTCTACTGATGACATCATATATCATAGGTGTGCAGTCACCACTCACCCCGTACCTTACACTACTGATGACATCACATATCATAGGTGTGCAGTCACCACTCACCCTGTACCTTACACTACTGATGACATCACATATCATAGGTGTGCAGTCACCACTCACCCTGTACCTTACACTACTGATGACATCACATATCATAGGTGTGCAGTCACCACTCACCCTGTACCTTACACTACTGATGACATCACATATCATAGGTGTGCAGTCACCACTCACCCTGTACCTTACACTACTGATGACATCACATATCATAGGTGTGCAGTCACCACTCACCCTGTACCTCACACTACTGATGACATCACATATCATAGGTGTGCAGTCACCACTCACCCCGTACCTTACACTACTGATGACATCACATATCACAGGTGTGCAGTCACCACTCACCCCGTACCTTACACTACTGATGACATCACATATCATAAGTGTGCAGTCACCACTCACCCCATACCTTACACTCTACTGATGACATCACATATCATAGGTGTGCAGTCACCACTCACCCCGTACCTTACACTACTGATGACATCACATATCATAGGTGTGCAGTCACCACTCACCCCGTACCTTACACTCTACTGATGACATCACATATCATAGGTGTACAGTCACCACTCACCACGTACCTTACACTCTACTGATGACATCACATATCATAGGTGTGCAGTCACCACTCACCCCGTACCTTACCCTACTGATGACATCACATATCATAGGTGTGCAGTCACCACTCACCCCGTACCTCACACTCTACTGATGACATCATATATCATAGGTGTGCAGTCACCACTCACCCCGTACCTTACACTACTGATGACATCACATATCATAGGTGTGCAGTCACCACTCACCCTGTACCTTACACTACTGATGACATCACATATCATAGGTGTGCAGTCACCACTCACCCTGTACCTTACACTACTGATGACATCACATATCATAGGTGTGCAGTCACCACTCACCCTGTACCTTACACTACTGATGACATCACATATCATAGGTGTGCAGTCACCACTCACCCTGTACCTTACACTACTGATGACATCACATATCATAGGTGTGCAGTCACCACTCACCCTGTACCTCACACTACTGATGACATCACATATCATAGGTGTGCAGTCACCACTCACCCCGTACCTTACACTACTGATGACATCACATATCACAGGTGTGCAGTCACCACTCACCCCGTACCTTACACTACTGATGACATCACATATCATAAGTGTGCAGTCACCACTCACCCCATACCTTACACTCTACTGATGACATCACATATCATAGGTGTGCAGTCACCACTCACCCCGTACCTTACACTACTGATGACATCACATATCATAGGTGTGCAGTCACCACTCACCCCGTACCTTACACTCTACTGATGACATCACATATCATAGGTGTACAGTCACCACTCACCACGTACCTTACACTCTACTGATGACATCACATATCATAGGTGTGCAGTCACCACTCACCCCGTACCTTACCCTACTGATGACATCACATATCATAGGTGTGCAGTCACCACTCACCCCGTACCTCACACTCTACTGATGACATCATATATCATAGGTGTGCAGTCACCACTCACCCCGTACCTTACACTCTACTGATGACATCACATATCATAGGTGTGCAGTCACCACTCACCACGTACCTTACACTCTACTGATGACATCACATATCATAGGTGTGCAGTCACCACTCACCCCATACCTTACACTCTACTGATGACATCACGTATCATAGGTGTGCAGTCACCACTCACCCCGTACCTTACACTCTACTGATGACATCACGTATCATAGGTGTGCAGTCACCACTCACCCCGTACCTCACACTCTACTGATGACATCATATATCGTAGGTGTGCAGTCACCACTCACCTCGTACCTGACACTCTACTGATGAAATCACATATCATAGGTGTGCAGTCACCACTCACCCCGTACCTTACACTCTACTGATGACATCACCTATCATAGGTGTGCAGTCACCACTAACCCTGTACCTTACACTCTACTGATGACATCACATATCATAGGTGTGCAGTCACCACTCAACCTGTACCTTACACTCTACTGATGACATCACCTATCATAGGTGTGCAGTCACCACTCACCCTGTACCTTACACTCTACTGATGACATCATATATCATAGGTGTGCAGTCACCACTCACCTCATACCTCACACTACTGATGACATCACATATCATAGGTATGCAGTCACCACTCAACTCGTACCTCACACTCTACTGATGACATCACATATCATAGGTGTGCAGTCACCACTCACCCCGTACCTTACACTCTACTGATGAAATCACATATCATAGGTGTGCAGTCACCACTTACCCCGTACCTCACACTACTGATGACATCACATATCATAGGTATGCAGTCACCACTCAACTCGTACCTCACACTCTACTGATGACATCACATATCATAGGTGTGCAGTCACCACTCACCCCGTACCTTACACTCTACTGATGACATCACATATCGTAGGTGTGCAGTCACCACTCACCCCGTACCTTACACTCTACTGATGACATCACATATCATAGGTGTGCAGTCACCACTCACCCCGTACCTTACACTCTACTGATGACATCACATATCATAGGTGTGCAGTCATCACTCACCCCATACCTGACACTCTACTGATGACATCACATATCATAGGTGTGCAGTAATTGCAGTATAGCTATTAGGACATTCCATCGATGTGTTTCAATGAACTGGTCTTTATGTTCTCCTACCATGGCTTGTTGAAATGTCTGCCATCTCTGTGTTGTAGTTCATCTTTATGTTCTCCTGCCATGGCTTGTTGAAATGTCTGCCATCTCTGTGTTGTAGTTCATCTTTATGTTCTCCTGCCATGGCTTGTTGAAATGTCTACCATCTCTGTGTTGTAGTTCATCTTTATGTTCTCCTACCATGGCTTGTTGAAATGTCTGCCATCTCTGTGTTGTAGTTCATCTTTATGTTCTCCTGGCATGTCTTGTTGAAATGTCTGCCATCTCTGTGTTGTAGTTCGTCTTTATGTTCTCCTGCCATGTCTTGTTGAAATGTCTGCCATCTCTGTGTTGTAGTTCATCTTTATGTTCTCCTCCCATGGCTTGTTGAAATGTCTGCCATCTCTGTGTTGTAGTTCATCTTTATGTTCTCCTCCCATGGCTTGTTGAAATGTCTGCTATCTCTGTGTTGTAGTTCATCTTTATGTTCTCCTGCCATGTCTTGTTGAAATGTCTGCCATCTCTGTGTTGTAGTTCATCTTTATGTTCTCCTCCCATGGCTTGTTGAAATGTCTGCCATCTCTGTGTTGTAGTTCATCTTTATGTTCTCCTCCTATGGCTTGTTGAAATGTCTGCCATCTCTGTGTTGTAGTTCATCTTTATGTTCTCCTCCCATGGCTTGTTGAAATGTCTGCTATCTCTGTGTTGTAGTTCATCTTTATGTTCTCCTGCCATGTCTTGTTGAAATGTCTGCCATCTCTGTGTTGTAGTTCATCTTTATGTTCTCCTCCCATGGCTTGTTGAAATGTCTGCCATCTCTGTGTTGTAGTTCATCTTTATGTTCTCCTCCCATGGCTTGTTGAAATGTCTGCCATCTCTGTGTTGTAGTTCAATTTTATGTTCTCCTCCCATGGCTTGTTGAAATGTCTGCCATCTCTGTGTTGTAGTTCATCTTTATGTTCTCCTCACATGGCTTGTTGAAATGTCTGCCATCTCTGTGTTGTAGTTCATCTTTATGTTCTCCTCCCATGGCTTGTTGAAATGTCTGCCATCTCTGTGTTGTAGTTCAATTTTATGTTCTCCTCCCACGGCTTGTTGAAATGTCTGCCATCTCTGTGTTGTAGTTCATCTTTATGTTCTCCTGCCATGGCTTGTTGAAATGTCTGCCATATCTGTGTTGTAGTTCATCTTTATGTTCTCCTCCCATGGCTTGTTGAAATGTCTGCCATCTCTGTGTTGTAGTTCATCTTTATGTTCTCCTCCCATGGCTTGTTGAAATGTCTGCCATCTCTGTGTTGTAGTTCATCTTTATGTTCTCCTCCCATGGCTTGTTGAAATGTCTGCCATCTCTGTGTTGTAGTTCATCTTTATGTTCTCCTGCCATGTCTTGTTGAAATGTCTGCCATCTCTGTGTTGTAGTTCATCTTTATGTTCTCCTGCCATGGCTTGTTGAAATGTCTGCCATCTCTGTGTTGTAGTTCATCTTTATGTTCTCCTGCCATGTATTGTTGAAATGTCTGCCATCTCTGTGTTGTAGTTCATCTTTATGTTCTCCTCCCTTGGCTTGTTGAAATGTCTGCCATCTCTGTGTTGTATTTCATCTTTATGTTCTCCTGCCATGGCTTGTTGAAATGTCTGCCATCTCTGTGTTGTAGTTCATCTTTATGTTCTCCTCCCATGGCTTGTTGAAATGTCTGCCATCTCTGTGTTGTAGTTCATCTTTATGTTCTCCTCCCATGGCTTGTTGAAATGTCTGCCATCTCTGTGTTGTAGTTCATCTTTATGTTCTCCTGCCATGGCTTGTTGAAATGTCTGCCATCTCTGTGTTGTAGTTCATCTTTATGTTCTCCTACCATGTCTTGTTGAAATGTCTGCCATCTCTGTGTTGTAGTTCATCTTTATGTTCTCCTGCCATGGCTTGTTGAAAT
This sequence comes from Escarpia spicata, assembly GCA_963995525.1. Taxonomy (NCBI): domain Eukaryota; kingdom Metazoa; phylum Annelida; class Polychaeta; order Sabellida; family Siboglinidae; genus Escarpia; species Escarpia spicata. The sequence continues at coordinate 65,175,022 of OZ023208.1, read as the reverse complement.
GTCTGCCATCTCTGTGTTGTAGTTCATCTTTATGTTCTCCTCCATTGGCTTGTTGAAATGTCTGCCATCTCTGTGTTCTAGTTCATCTTTATGTTCTCCTGCCATGTCTTGTTGAAATGTCTGCCATCTCTGTGTTGTAGTTCATCTTTATGTTCTCCTGCCATGGCTTGTTGAAATGTCTGCTATCTCTGTGTTGTAGTTCATCTTTATGTTCTCCTCCCATGGCTTGTTGAAATGTCTGCTATCTCTGTGTTGTAGTTCATCTTTATGTTCTCCTGCCATGTCTTGTTGAAATGTCTGCCATCTCTGTGTTGTAGTTCATCTTTATGTTCTCCTCCCATGGCTTGTTGAAATGTCTGCCATCTCTGTGTTGTAGTTCATCTTTATGTTCTCCTGCCATGTCTTGTTGAAATGTCTGCCATCTCTGTGTTGTAGTTCATCTTTATGTTCTCCTCCCTTGGCTTGTTGAAATGTCTGCCATCTCTGTGTTGTAGTTCATCTTTATGTTCTCCTGCCATGGCTTGTTGAAATGTCTGCCATCTCTGTGTTGTAGTTCATCTTTATGTTCTCCTCCCATGGCTTGTTGAAATGTCTGCCATCTCTGTGTTGTAGTTCATCTTTATGTTCTCCTCCCATGGCTTGTTGAAATGTCTGCCATCTCTGTGTTGTAGTTCATCTTTATGTTCTCCTACCATGTCTTGTTGAAATGTCTGCCATCTCTGTGTTGTAGTTCATCTTTATGTTCTCCTGCCATGTCTTGTTGAAATGTCTGCCATCTCTGTGTTGTAGTTCATCTTTATGTTCTCCTGCCATGGCTTGTTGAAATGTCTGCTATCTCTGTGTTGTATTTCATCTTTATGTTCTTCTTCCATGGCTTTTTGAAGTGTGTGTCATCTTTGTGTTACAGTTGATCTTTGCGTTCTCAGCCCTCGGCACATTTTTCTACGGCTACTTCTTCTCCTTCCATCTGCTGCACATCGCTGAGTTCAACCAACTGCTCAAACGAACCATCCGTGCCATCACGCAGAATGGTACGTAACAACCACGCTTTGAAATTAATGCCCGAAAAGTCTTGGTCAAACAATGTAGTTGTTGGTTTAATTATATGTTGTGGACTATGAAGTGTTGTATATATGAGTTTATAATTTGTCAAACTACTATTAGAGACATTTTATATCACATATATTTCCTTGCATCCATTGACATGTCTGAATCAAGGTGTGCTGTGCTAAGACATTCAGTTTGTGTTACAAACTCTGAATTGTGTGTTACATATTTATTTAAGTGACTCAACATCCCGGCTGATATTTTCTGTTTTTTTCAGCCACTTTAACTAGTGCCAGTGTCACACTTATAGTAGCATTACTACAGCGGCCGCTGCAGCTGTTCTGATGCTAAACTACGACAGGCCACCATGTTGTGCTTGTTGTCCGCTAGCCGGGTTTGGTGCCTATCTGTCAAGCAGGCAAACCATATTCACATAACACTTAATAATCGCTACACTTAATAATTGATTTTAATCTTGAAATTCAGGACCTGCATTCCAACCTTACTCTGTTAAATATAAACTAAGAACTTATTACATTTGGTTTTTGCTTACTAATAGTAATAATTAGCCAGTCTAAGATGGGTAGTTCCACCATTATAATATTCAGTTATTGCCATAATTATATTGTTGGTGTGTATAATTATATATTAATTAATGATTATATATTCCTATGTTTATATAGCTATTGTAACAACAAAGAATAAGAATAAAATTTGAGTTGTTGGTGCAATTATTCATTACTCTGTGTTTTTAAATGCAGGTATCTCTCATGGACCCTTTCTGCAATTCATATGGCTAATTATAACTAGTATAGACATTAATTATGCAAAGTGGAATTAAATGATATCTAATTATAGTAATTAATTTAACTCTTTATGTAGTACTATAATAAGAATTAAGCACTAAACGTTAAATGATAATGCTTTTCAAAAATGTTATAATACAAATGGGATTTCCACATTTACTATGTCAAATTATGGCAATTAAGTGAGTTCTAATGAAAATGTTTGTGTTGTACTATTTTACTATGCTTCAAATATTAAATGATGTGCTTTTGGAGAAATACGTATTAAAAAATTGGGATTCTGCATTTAATGTCTGCCATTTTATTTTATGCAAATTACATCATTAATTATTCAAATTGTGGTAATTAATTGATAGCAATGGAACAGTTTATGTTGTACTATTGTAAACGTCATTACAGAGTTACATGCTCAGAACAACAATTTCTTCATAAAAACATTGGGAATCCTCATTCAATATGGCCGCCATTGTGTAATAATTATGCTAATGATGCACCAATTTTATAAAAATGTTGGCATTGAAATGAGCTATAATGAAACAAGGTGTTACACTTTCTAAAACCTTGTACATATACACTAAACAATTAATGACATGACGTGAATTGCACCATGTTACAGTCTATGATCCATGTCAGTCTAGGATTATGCTAATTAGGTCATGAAATATGCAAATTAGGTTGACGAAAATGCAAGAAATGAATTCCTCATGTACAAATACCTACATGCTATAAAAACAATGACAAAAATTATAAAATAGGGGTACCCCCTGGAAATTCTGTGATCCTATTCTTTCTGTATTATTTTGTCATGCTTACCATTCCAATGAAAATCCCTGGGGCAGTAACGTTTCCAACTTAATAACTTTGTCAGTAGTTGTCCGATTTTCATTAAATCAAAAACATTTACTTCAGAAGAAGAAGCTCCTTATATGCATAACAAAACATGTTTAGGTATTGCAGTTTTTATTTTTCATGTGGTAATGCTACTTATAGATGCTTCATTCATGTTTCAAACCCAAGACATTTTTTCATAATAAAACCTGATTGGATGTTGAAATCATACGACGTATTCCAGGTGGGTCGTTGATGTGGGTGTTCATATATGGCCTCATCGTCATTTACATCTATGCACTGATCGGGTTTGCATTTTACCGTGAGCTGTTTGACGCGACTGATGGTCTGTACTGTACCAGTGTGTATGAGTGCACCATGACCTTCATTCATCGCGGGTTCACTAGAGGTATCATTGAGGTAGGCACACGTGGTGGTGCTGGTGCTGGTGGTGGTGGTGGTGATGCTGGTAATTGTGCAATAGCAGTTTTTGCCATAGAAAGAACCAATCAAATTTCATTGTTTCCTGTTTTCTAAGAAATGTCTTTCTCATCATGCTCGAAGCTCTTGCGTTGTTGAATCAGTTGAGAGCACTGGTTGAGGTTGGTATTACTCTCTTGCGTTGTTGAATCAGTTGAGAGCACTGGTTGAGGTTGGTATTACTCTCATGCGTTGTTGAATCGGTTGAGAGCACTGGTTGAGGTTGGTATTACTCTCTTGCGTTGTTGAATCAGTTGAGAGCACTGGTTGAGGTTGGTATTACTCTCTTGCATTGTTGAATCAGTTGAGAGCACTGGTTGAGGTTGGTATTACTCTCTTGCGTTGTTGAATCGGTTGAGAGCACTGGTTGAGGTTGGTATTACTCTCTTGCGTTGTTGAATCAGTTGAGAGCACTGGTTGAGGTTGGTATTACTCTCTTGCGTTGTTGAATCAGTTGAGAGCACTGGTTGAGGTTGGTATTACTCTCTGCTGCACATTGCTCAGTTTATAGATGTAACAACAAGTTCCTAAATTATGGCCTATTGTGTGACATCTTAGTGTAAAAGAACTGTGATTGGGCAGACTAATAACATCTGATAGTAGAAGAAACATGATTGGTTCTTCCTATGTAGATTTCCCTGGAGGTGTCAACGTGTTTTGGCTGCAGTGGACCCACGTCTAGCCAATAAAATTGGCAGTTTCCTAGTTGAAGACAACTACTTAAATAACATGACCATGTCATCAATGATGATAACCATCTGATACTATGACAATTTACGAAATGTTGATAACCATCTGCTGTCATGCCAATTTCCTAGTTATCTGCAGCACTCTAATGCATTGGCCATTTCCCTGTTGATGAGAAGCTTGTAACAAACGTGTGATACACAGCCAACTGTGACACTTGTGGATTGCAGCAACGTGCCTGCATCTTCTGCTCTCTCCTGTCCATATAGCAAATTAACCCTGTCCTTGCTACGAGTCGTGTGACTGACTAACACTAGTAACTAAGTTCTTGTGCTTGCAGTGGTTCATCCAACTATACTAACCACTTTTTCAGGAAATCAATTGTACGAATTGTAGCAACAAACTTTCAACCTAAGCAAGATTTCACGCTTTCATATACTAATATAGAATTGCCTTCCAGTGTGCTGCGAACATTTGCCTAACAACATTGTGATGCTTGCACTAATTCTAACTTATGTGTGTAATGACATTGTTATTAACCCTGCACCTGCAGGTCGCTCTCTGTTGTGGGTGTTTGTCTACGGCCTCATACTGATCTACATCTTCACACTTATTGCTTTTGCAATCCACCGTGATATATATGACCCTAAGACAGGCCACTTCTGTGACACGTTCTACCAGTGTATGGTGACGTCACTGCGCAAAGGACTCATTGACGGCCTCTATGATGTAAGCATGTGGTGGGGTGGAGGGCTATAAATTTATGGAGGGGTAAAAGTTTGAGGAGGGGTATACCTCCAAGTACTGCCAGTCTGTGTTACACTGAGAATTAGTAATATATGGATGTAATATAATTATGTATGCATGTGTACGTTTGACATATGCTGATTATCAATACTCATGTTTATATTGATTAAAAACACAAACAAACACACAAACACATGCACACACACAAACACATGCACACAACAATATAAACTTCTGCATGTATATGTTAACTTGTGCAACGATCAGTACCAGCATTATTATATAATGTTGCAAATGTTTATATGATCCATGTTTTAAACATTGGAAAAAATAAACAAAATTCGGGAGAATTATTCAGCAGATATGCAAAGTTGTTAAATGTTGTGCTTTTGCATAGACACGACCAGGTTACACATACTTAGTTTGGAAGCTAAAATGTAATATTATTCACCTACTACTGAAAGGCAGGTTAATTTGTTAAAAGATGATGTTTGTTGCAAAAAATTGATCTGTAAACACCATTCACACATGTTAAATTTTATTATCTATTTGATATATGTTGTTCTTGGATGTACGGTTTGCATTACACATTGCAACAACTACGAATGTTGTCTTTTTCAATGCTTCTCTCTAGGAAGAGGTAGGTATATTGCTAACTACAGTGACTTGTTCAGTTCAATTTTTTTTATATCATATGACGCATATTTAACAGGGATCTAAGAGATTTATACAGGCAGATAAAGGAAGTGGGATCATATCTCAGTAATGAAGGTAGTTAGGCACCAGAAATATATGTAAAGTTGGGATGCATTCATAACAAGGTGTTTATACTTTATAGTTGAGGAGTATTGGAGATGTATTTTTTCCCTGTTTACTAAATGACCATGCACGGATCTATATATAATTTAAATAGTTATTTTTGTAATTTTTATTTTGTCATTTACTTCTTTTTTATATTTTTGTATAATGCATGATAACTTGCTACTACATTTTATTGTACAAATTTATCTTTGACGTTTCTTGCATTTTAGGCTGAAATGTAAAATACGTGTGAAATATATGACAAGTTCCCCACAGCTGGTGGACTGCAGTCTTTGTCCACATGTGTGTCTGCAGTCTTTGTCCACATGTGTGACTGCAGTCTTTGTCCACATGTGTGTCTGCAGTCTTTGTCCACATGTGTGTCTGCAGTCTTTGTCCACATGTGTGTCTGCAGTGTTTGTCCACATGTGTGTCTGCAGTGTTTGTCCACATGTGTGTCTGCAGTCTTTGTCCACATGTGTGACTGCAGTCTTTGTCCACATGTGTGTCTGCAGTCTTTGTCCACATGTGTGTCTGCAGTCTTTGTCCACATGTGTGTCTGCAGCCTTTGTCCACATGTGTGTCTGCAGTCTTTGTCCACATGTGTGTCTGCAGTCTTTGTCCACATGTGTGTCTGCAGTCTTTGTCCACATGTGTGTCTGCAGTCTTTGTCCACATGTGTGACTGCAGTCTTTGTCCACATGTGTGTCTGCAGTCTTTGTCCACATGTGTGTCTGCAGCCTTTGTCCACATGTGTGTCTGCAGTCTTTGTCCACATGTGTGTCTGCAGTCTTTGTCCACATGTGTGACTGCAGTCTTTGTCCACATGTGTGTCTGCAGTCTTTGTCCACATGTGTGTCTGCAGTCTTTGTCCACATGTGTGTCTGCAGTCTTTGTCCACATGTGTGTCTGCAGTCTTTGTCCACATGTGTGTCTGCAGTCTTTGTCCACATGTGTGTCTGCAGTCTTTGTCCACATGTGTGTCTGCAGTCTTTGTCCACATGTGTGTCTGCAGTCTTTGTCCACATGTGTGTCTGCAGTCTTTGTCCACATGTGTGTCTGCAGTCTTTGTCCACATGTGTGTCTGCAGTGTTTGTCCACATGTGTGTCTGCAGTCTTTGTCCACATGTGTGACTGCAGTCTTTGTCCACATGTGTGTCTGCAGTCTTTGTCCACATGTGTGACTGCAGTCTTTGTCCACATGTGTGTCTGCAGTCTTTGTCCACATGTGTGTCTGCAGTCTTTGTCCACATGTGTGACTGCAGTCTTTGTCCACATGTGTGTCTGCAGTCTTTGTCCACATGTGTGACTGCAGTCTTTGTCCACATGTGTGTCTGCAGTCTTTGTCCACATGTGTGTCTGCAGTCTTTGTCCACATGTGTGTCTGCAGTCTTTGTCCACATGTGTGTCTGCAGTCTTTGTCCACATGTGTGTCTGCAGTCTTTGTCCACATGTGTGTCTGCAGTCTTTGTCCACATGTGTGTCTGCAGTCTTTGTCCACATGTGTGTCTGCAGTCTTTGTCCACATGTGTGTCTGCAGTGTTTGTCCACATGTGTGTCTGCAGTCTTTGTCCACATGTGTGACTGCAGTCTTTGTCCACATGTGTGTCTGCAGTCTTTGTCCACATGTGTGACTGCAGTCTTTGTCCACATGTGTGTCTGCAGTCTTTGTCCACATGTGTGTCTGCAGTCTTTGTCCACATGTGTGACTGCAGTCTTTGTCCACATGTGTGTCTGCAGTCTTTGTCCACATGTGTGACTGCAGTCTTTGTCCACATGTGTGTCTGCAGTCTTTGTCCACATGTGTGTCTGCAGTCTTTGTCCACATGTGTGTCTGCAGTGTTTGTCCACATGTGTGTCTGCAGTCTTTGTCCACATGTGTGTCTGCAGTCTTTGTCCACATGTGTGTCTGCAGTCTTTGTCCACATGTGTGTCTGCAGTCTTTGTCCACATGTGTGTCTGCAGTCTTTGTCCACATGTGTGTCTGCAGTCTTTGTCCACATGTGTGTCTGCAGTCTTTGTCCACATGTGTGACTGCAGTCTTTGTCCACATGTGTGTCTGCAGTCTTTGTCCACATGTGTGTCTGCAGTCTTTGTCCACATGTGTGTCTGCAGTGTTTGTCCACATGTGTGTCTGCAGTCTTTGTCCACATGTGTGTCTGCAGTCTTTGTCCACATGTGTGTCTGCAGTCTTTGTCCACATGTGTGTCTGCAGTCTTTGTCCAAATGTGTGACTGCAGTCTTTGTCCACATGTGTGTCTGCAGTCTTTGTCCACATGTGTGTCTGCAGTCTTTGTCCACATGTGTTTCTGCAGGCAGCACAATAGACTAACTTGTCTACATGTCTAACTCGTATTGTTCCTTGTTACATATACCAATGATATGCATGTGAGATTACAATGTAAAATTTACTGATGACACATGCTGATAACATTTAGTGGTAACACAAGATTTCATGTCATATATTGATAAGACATGTTGACACAGTGATGATGATACACTGCTCCGCTAACTTTAAAACATGCTAAGCTACTGTTAAATGTCAGAATGTTTGTTGGTATGTAATAATAACCTTTTTTCTTAAGCTAATTAACAACTGTTAATTATTAAACATAAATGTTTGTATATATGCAGTTATGTTATATGCATCACAATGGTTTCACTGCATTAGTGTTTTTTTATACATATACATTGTATATGTATATTTTAATACACAATACTTATGGTATCACTATCTTGTTGTATATTTTCTCCGAACTACATATTTAGCTTATATATAATTATTAGATTAATGTGACTGTTGTTGATATGCTATTTAATTTATGTTGTGATTGCAGGTATGTAGAGTGCCTGAGAGTAACCTTGATTAACAAGTGGGCTCTGTATAAACATGTATTATAATGTCGCAGCGTGTGTATGTGTTTGTTAGTTTCTCGCGGTACCTGAAGGGAAGCCGTTCACCTACCATCTGCACAAGGCCGTCTTTGACCTCACCTTCTTCATCATCATCACCACCATCGGTCTCAACATCATCTTTGGCATCATCGTCGACACCTTCTCTGAACTCAGAGACAACAAGGTCAGTGACACCTTCTCTAAACTCAAGGACAACAATGTTAGTTCAGTGACACATTCTGTGAACTCAGAGTCAACAAGGTTAGTTCAGTGACACCTCTGAACTCGGGGACGACAAGGTTAGTTCAATGACACATTCTCTGAATTCAGGGACAACAGTGTTAGTTCAGTGACACATTCTCTGAACTCGGAGACAACAAGGTTAGTTCAGTGAAACATTCTCTGAACTCTGGGACAACACAGTTAATTCAGTGACACATTCTCTGAACTCTGGGACAACAAGGTTAGTTCAGTGACACGTTCTCTGAACTCAAGGATAACAACATTACTTCAGTGACACATTCTCTAAATTCAGGAACAACAATGTTAGTTCAGTTACACCTTCTCTGAACTCAGGAACAACAAGTTAGTTCAGTGACACCTTCTCTGAACTGAGGGACAACAAGGTTACTTCAGTAACACATTCTCTGAACTCAAGGATGACAACATTACTTCAGTGACACATTCTCTGAACTCAGGAACAACAAGTTAGTTCAGTGACACCTTCTCTGAACTGAGGGACAACAAGGTTACTTCAGTAACACATTCTCTGAACTCAAGGATAACAACATTACTTCAGTGACACATTCTCTGAACTCAGGAACAACAAGTTAGTTCAGTGACACATTCTCTGAACTCAGGAACAACAAGATTAGTTCAGTGACACCTTCTCTGAACTTGGGGACAAATAGGTTAGTTCAGTGACACCTTCTCTGAACTCAGGGACAACAAGGTTAGTTCACTTCAGTAACACATTCTCAGAACTCAGAGACAACAAGGTTAGTTCAACTACACACATTCTCTGAACTCAGGGACATCAAGGTCAGTTGATTGTCATTTGACATGTGTAAATTTAGTAGCCGCTTTTGGTATATTACACATTATTTAGGTGAATATAATATGTTCTTAGTTGTTTAACTATGCTTAAATGCCAGAAACATAGTAAATAAGAGAAGCGATTTAGAAATCATGATAGCAGATATTGACCCAGATGTAATAGGCATCACAGAATCATGGGAACACGAAGACATGGTAGATGCAGAACTAACTCTATCGTGTTGTGTCATGTTTAGATAGAACAGGCAAGAAAGAAGGGGAGGCGGGGTCATTCTATATATTAAAGAATCTATACAGGCATTTTAAGTACAACTGAAAAGTGAAGCAGAATACTACGAAGCTATTTGGTGCAACATAGTTACCAGAAAGTCAACATTAACAATAAGGCTAGTTAATCGTAGTCTTAACGTACGACAAGATGATGTCAAACTGCACAATGCTATAAAGGAGATGAGTAAAGGGGGATGTGTTATAATGGGTGATTTTAATCATGGACATATTTAGTGGAAATCACTAGAGAGTGATGTGACCAACACTTTCTGCTTGTAATACAGGACTGTTTTCCTACTTAACATGTTTTGGAACCAACCAAAGGTGGGAATGTTTTGGATTTAGTGTTCTCTTCTCTGATATATCATATATTTTCTAAGTAACTAAGTAAAAGTAAAAGTAGCTCCCAAAAAACTGCTTAAAGGAAATAAACACAAGGCATTAGCTAAAATCCGTTTTCCATGTCTACACAAAGTTTAACATTGTATCTAACATTCGAGAACATTAAAAAACTACATTTGTAGCATAAATTCAATTTTAAATAGTTACTTACGGTTCCACATGAATCCAATTTTATTCAAAACAATGAATGCAAATGAGCCTACAAGTCAACTAGGTTTCGCCGAGCTTGGGCTCATTTTCGGAATAATTATATCGAATGCAACCAACGGGAGATAATCTACACCAATAAACATACATAGCAAATATATATTGTATCTAGCTACAGAAAGTAATTATATATAATGATGTTTCAAAATTTTATTTATCCAGACAGATCACAATTTGTTTTCACATATATAATTACAATATATAACCGTACAATATATATACAATTAATAAATTTATATATCCATTACATTATATTTGTTTGGGGGTTTTGGCTGAGGGCTAAGCTTCAAAGGACTATTGAATCCCTTTGGACAGGCAACAATCACACTGTTCCAATATCACCTGTTTGTAAACATCAGGGCTAGCACAAAAGATGCCATGATTCCTCCAAAGTAGTCACTCAAGCATTACCAATGCAAACAAATGCCCTGGAGTTATAACATAAAAAGTAACTAAAAATATGGAAGTAGAAAGTAAAAAAGTATAGATAAATGTACTTCGTTACAAGGTAAGTAATTTCTAAAAATGTATATTGTTACAAGTACATTTCAAAAAGTCTACTTAAGTACTATAATGAAGTAAATGTATTTCGTTACATACCAGCACTGCCACCCTGCGTAATATATATGTAATAAATTGGTATGCCTAATTACACAATAACAACAATCCTGTAGACATGTGTATGTCTATGTCTATCTCAGGACTGTTTTGTGTTTGTAGCTGCAAGTGGAGGTCGACATGCACAGGACGTGCTTCATCTGTAGTCGCAGCAGCTACGACTTTGAACATCACGGGAAGGTAAGTGAAATCATTATATTTGATAGCATACAACCAGTCACACAAGAATCACTTGGATGTTTTACACGTACAACAAAAGAACATACTTTTATAGCATACAACCAGTCACACAAGGATCACTTGGATGTTTTACACGTACAACAAAAGAACATACTTTTATAGCATACAACCAGTCACACAAGGATCACTTGGATGTTTTACACGTACAACAAAAGAACATACTTTTATAGCATACAACCAGTCACACAAGGATCACTTGGATGTTTTACACGTACAACAAAAGAACATACTTTTATAGCATACAACCAGTCACACAAGGATCACTTGGATGTTTTACACGTACAACAAAAGAACATACTTTTATAGCATACAACCAGTCACACAAGGATCACTTGGATGTTTTACACGTACAACAAAAGAACATACATTTTAAACATTTATTATTAATTAAAAAATAAAACTTAACAGTCGTTATATGTCAGCAATTCAGCATACATCTCATATGTATAGTAACTTATATGATTTTTATGATACTGCACTTTATAAGAAATTGTATCATTACTAATAGTTGAGCATTTAAAAATAAATTGTACTTGATACAAAGAATACCAAAATTTGATTTTTAACCTTGTAACAGAAATCCACAAGATGTGATCAATATAAATTGTTGGCATTCTATGTCTACCGGTACTTATATAGCATAACATAAATGATGGCTGCGGTTTATGGTATAATGTCAAGGGAACATAATGTTTGAGAGTTTGTACGAAAGAGAGAAGAGATCGGAATGTAAAAATACATGAAAATAACACTAGTTGAGAGCAGACTGCATTGGGCAGGACACGTACAGAGATTGACCAAGGAGTGATTGACAACAGAAGAGGGTGATGGAAGGTGAAGAGAAAGAACAAGTTGAACAGACAGCATCAAGAGAGATCTAAAGTGCAGAGGTGAACAGCCAAGAGAAGGAGCTGATGACAGGTAGAGGATAGTGGTGGACATGACTGGTTGAGTGATGGGGCCCAAGGATCAAGGAGGAAGAAGTCTACTTGCTGCAGTGAGCGTGCGTGCGGGCGGGCGGGTGTGTGTGTGTGTGTGGGTGTGTGTAGGTGTGTGTGTGTGGGTTTCAGGGCTTTCAGCCACACCCTGCAAGGAATAAAGGAGGTGTGTGTACTTGCTGCAGTGATCACATGTGTGTGTTTCAGGGCTTTGAGAACCACGTGAAGAAGGAACACAACCAGTGGGCCTACGTCTTCTTCTTCATCCACCTCAATGAGACTCGCACCAACGATTACACAGCCTTGGAGCTCTACATCAGTCGCCTTGTACGTACACTCACACAGACTTACATCAGTCGCCTTGTACATACACTCACACTGACTTACATCAGTCGCCTTGTATGTACACTCACGCTGAGTTACATCAGTCGCCTTGTATGAACACTCACGCTGATTTACACCAGTTGCCTTGTATGAACACTCACGCTGACTTACATCAGTCGCCTTGTACATACACTCACACTGACTTACATCAGTCGCCTTGTATGAACATTCACGTTGACTTACATCAGTCGCCTTGTACATACAGTCACACACACTTACATCAGTCGCCTTGTATGAACACTCACGCTGACTTACATCAGTCGCCTTGTATGAACACTCACGCTGACTTACATCAGTCGCCTTGTACATACACTCACGCTGACTTACATCAGTCGCCTTGTACATACACTCACACTGACCTACATCAGTCGCCTTGTACATACACTCACACTGACTTACATCAGTCGCATTGTATGAACATTCACGTTGACTTACATCAGTCGCCTTGTACATACACTCACACTGACCTACATCAGTCGCCTTGTACATACACTCACACTGACTTACATCAGTCGCATTGTATGAACATTCATGTTGACTTACATCAGTCGCCTTGTATGAACACTCATGTTGACTTACATCAGTCGCCTTGTATGAACACTCACACTGACTTACATCAGTCGCCTTGTATGTACACTCACGCCGACTTACATCAGTCGCCTTGTATGTACACTCACGCCGACTTACATCAGTCGCCTTGTATGTACACTCACGCCGACTTACATCAGTCGCCTTGTACATACAGTCACACACACTTAGATCAGTCGACTTGTATGAACACTCACGCTGACTTACATCAGTCGCCTTGTATGAACACTCACGCTGACTTACATCAGTCGCCTTGTACATACACTCACGCTGACTTACATCAGTCGCCTTGTACATACACTCACACTGACCTACATCAGTCGCCTTGTACATACACTCACACTGACTTACATCAGTCGCATTGTATGAACACTCATGTTGACTTACATCAATCGCCTTGTATGAACACTCATGTTGACTTACATCAGTCGCCTTGTATGAACACTCACACTGACTTACATCAGTCGCCTTGTATGTACACTCACGCCGACTTACATCAGTCGCCTTGTATGTATACTCACGCCGACTTACATCAGTCGCCTTGTATGTACACTCACGCCGACTTACATCAGTCGCCTTGTACATACACTCACGCTGACTTACATCAGTCGCCTTGTATGAACACTCACGCTGACTTACATCAGTCGCCTTGTATGAACACTCACGCTGACTTACATCAGTCGCCTTGTACATACACTCACGCTGACTTACATCAGTCGCCTCATACGGTACACTCACACTGATCTGCACAAGAGTTGCTGTTCTTGTCAAATGTATTCAGTTTACTCTGGTTGAAGCATATCTAGGGGGTGATAAGTGGGTGTGTGACGGTGAGGCGGTGTGTGTCGGTGAGTCGGTGTGTGACGGTGAGTCGGTGTGTGTGACGGTGAGTCGGTGTGTGTGACGGTGAGTCGGTGTGTGTGACGGTGAGTCGGTGTGTGACGGTGAGTCGGTGTGGTACGGTGAGTCGGTGTAATGGTGAGTCGGTGTGTGATGGTGAGTCGGTGTGTGATGGTGAGTCGGTGTGTGCTGGTGAGTCGGTGTGTGCTGGTGAGTCGGTGTGTAATGGTGAGTCGGTGTGGTACGGTGAGTCGGTGTGTGATGGTGAGTCGGTGTGTGATGGTGAGTCGGTGTGTGCTGGTGAGTCGGTGTGTGATGGTGAGTCGGTGTGGTACGGTGAGTCGGTGTGTGATGGTGAGTGGGTGTGTGATGGTGAGTCGGTGTGTGATGGTGAGTCGGTGTGGTACGGTGAGTCGGTGTGATGGTGAGTCAGTGTGTGATGGTGAGTCGGTGTGTGATGGTGAGTCGGTGTGTGCTGGTGAGTCGGTGTGTGCTTGTGAGTCGGTGTGTGCTGGTGAGTCGGTGTGTGCTGGTGAGTCGGTGTGTGCTGGTGAGTCGGTGTGTGATGGTGAGTCGGTGTGGTACGGTGAGTCGGTGTGTGATGGTGAGTCAGTGTGTGATGGTGAGTCGGTGTGTGATGGTGAGTCGGTGTGTGATGGTGAGTCGGTGTGTGCTGGTGAGTCGGTGTGTGCTGGTGAGTCGGTGTGGTACGGTGAGTCGGTGTGTGATGGTGAGTCGGTGTGTGATGGTGAGTCGGTGTGTGATGGAGAGTCGGTGTGGTATGGTGAGTCGGTGTGATGGTGAGTCGGTGTGTGATGGCGAGTCGGTGTGTGATGGCGAGTCGGTGTGTGCTGGTGAGTCGGTGTGTGGTGGTGAGTCTGTGTGTGCTGGTGAGTCGGTGTGTGCTGGTGAGTTGGTGTGTGCTGGTGAGTCGGTGTGTGCTGGTGAGTCGGTGTGTGTGCTGGTGAGTCGGTGTGTGATGGTGAGTCGGTGTGGTACGGTGAGTCGGTGTGTGATGGTGTGTGATGCTGAGTCGGTGTGTGATGCTGAGTCGGTGTGTGATGCTGAGTCGGTGTGTGATGATGAGTGTGTTGCAGCTGAAGAAGAAGAACTATGACTTCTTCCCTCTCAACCGTGCCCTCAGTCTGCAGCAGGAGCTGGATGATAATGAGGTCCGACTCGAGACACTCGTCAATCAAGTGTCCTACCTCGTCAACAAGACAAAGCAAGAGGCAAGTCTTATTTATCTACAACACTGCATTCTTCTCTCACCCAGCAAGTGCATGTCTAGTGTTGTCTCCTGGCTGGAACCTACCAAGGAGTCATGACTGCTTATTACAGTGCGAACATGTGGACTTATTTACTTGACTTAAATGCATGTCAACTTGCCCGCGATCTGTCCTACTGGGTGTCACACCCTCCATCTTGTCCTATCTACATCGCGCTTCTGTTAATAGCGGGAGTCCAGTGTCATGTTCAATTTAGTTACTCCATCTTTTTCATGGTCTTCCTCTGTCTTTGTTTTTTTTATAGATTTACTTGACAGCTAGGTTTTCTCTTGGTATACAGTAAACAAATCACTAGTCTGCTGTGTCTGATGACATCTGAGATGGATTCAGAGGTGAAAGTCTTCTTTCCAGTCTGGACGTTTTGTCATTTGTCTGCCCTGGTAACACCTCTGATAGCCCGCATCTCATAAAGAATGTATTTGTTCTATTGGACCATTATGAATACAACTTATGATGATTGCAATGAACTCCTGGTGGGAAGAATATATGTTAAAAATGAACAAATCTTAAATCAAGTTCTGACTTTTACTATACTTTGTAGCCATGGGTATCAGGTACATTGGATATGCGGAACATTGTTTTCCTTACAGCAAGAGTGCGCTGTGTTACTTATTCCTTTCTGCTCTGAGTATATAGTGCATGGTGCTGAATCAGTGCTTCTCCAATGCACTCAGCTGGCTGCTGCTGTCTTCATTTCATATTTGTCTAAGTGTTTCCATCCATGTTTCTTCCGTTGCTGGATCCACACCTGCTATTCTGTGGATCTTCCTCATTGTTATTTTCCTCATGGGTTCCACCCTAAAACTTGTCTTGTATCTGTTGTGGTTTCCTTTCGGAGGGTGTGTCCAGTCCATGTCCACTTTCTGTTTTGAAGGTGTGTCTTTCTTGAGAGTTCATTGTATGTCGTATGGTGTTTGTTGGTGAGCTTCCTAAGACAGATGTTGTTTGTGTCTGCTGCAGGAAGCTGCTAAAGAGAGAGAGGAGGAGAGACTGAGACAGAAGGCTTGGGCCCAGCAGAACCGCAAAGGCACTAGCACCGCCAAGTAGAAGACACGGGCACCAGCACCACCAAGTAGAAGACACAGGCACCAGCACCACCAAGTAGAAGACACAGGCACCAGCACCGCCATGTAGAAGACACAGGCACCAGCACCACCAAGTAGAAGACACAGGCACCATCACCACCAAGTAGAAGACACAGGCACCAGCACCGCCAAGTAGAAGGCACAGGCACCAGCACCACCAAGTAGAAGACACCTGCACCAGCACCGCCAAGTAGAAGACACCGGCACCAGCACCACCAAGTAGAAGACACAGGCACCAGCACCGCCATGTAGAAGACACAGGCACCAGCACCACCAAGTAGAAGACACAGGCACCAGCACCGCCATGTAGAAGACACAGGCACCAGCACCACCAAGTAGAAGACACAGGCACCAGCACCTCCAAGTAGAAGACACAGGCACCATCACCACCAAGTAGAAGACACAGGCACCAGCACCGCCAAGTAGAAGGCACAGGCACCAGCACCACCAAGTAGAAGACACCTGCACCAGCACCACCAAGTAGAAGACACCGGCACCAGCACCACCAAGTAGAAGACACAGGCACCAGCACCGCCATGTAGAAGACACAGGCACCAGCACCACCAAGTTGAAGACACAGGCACCAGCACCACCAAGTAGAAGAAACAACTGATTAAGCATATTATTTTTTCATTATGCCTAATGTATACTTGGTCTTTTTTATTATACACAACTAACATCAACACATTCATTTCATTGAAATATAAGTTATTTAAAACAATCCCCAATCACCCCTTTGCATAAGTAGCTTCATCACATTTTTTCTGTTGCTAATGATATAAATAGAAATGTTTTCAGGGGTATCTACCTGGGACCCCGCAAGGGAGAGGAGCAGTCATTTGCAATGGTCACAAAGCCACAATTGTATCCATATATAATGGAAAAATAACTTATTTCTCAATCAGATCACAGATAGTCAAATACATATATGGTAATGTGGGGATACATAAATTGGGTTTGTGGTTTATTTAAGGGTGTACTATTTGTCATGTAGTGTGTTGTAGCCAGCAACGATCTGTGATATTAAAATGTTTGTTATTCTATGAAATCATAATACCATGTTTACTCTGTCTACTTAATTAAATGGACATTTTATATAATTACTTATCTATTATATTTAAGCACATTTATCTGTTGTAATCCTCAGTCATTTGGTTGAACTTATTGAATAAATTGTTGAACTCACTGACTTGTCTGAATAGTGTGCTTTGTTTGCTATACAACCCTTTGAGACTGGCAGAGGAGACCAAATAGAAGTGTTTTAAATATTAAATGGCTATGAAGATAATGATAGAAATAATTATTTGAAGAAAACTGACAGCTTAAGAAGGCCGTAGAACCAGAGGACACAAAGCTTTACATAAGGAACAGTGTAAGTTGGATATGAGAAAGTACTCATCCTCACAGTGGATGATAAATGACGAAGAAATTATCTTGTTGATACTACCGGTACCAAACATATCCCCAGTAATCAAAAATGTGTTTGATTCAGCAAATCATTGGAATGGCTTTAATAGCGATATAAATAGTGTGCTCTTTCTGGATATAGTTGACTTTTTGTGTCGGAAATGTGCTAAAAGTAAAAACTGCCTGTTTTGGCATGTCCACAGCCTTAACAATTTTAATAATAATACTTTTTAAGTTTTAACTATAGCAACTTGTCTTAGTTTATTGTAGGTATACATACCCACTGATTCATGATGCTCTTTCGAGATATAAACACATTTCTTTCATTTCACAGGATTGAAATAAATGTCCACAGAAATCCCGTGTTTTACGTTATCTGAAGATATGCTTGTATCTTTTGTTGTGTTAGGTCATCTTTTGTGTTATCGGTTGGACGACTCATGTTCTCCTTCCTTCTTCCCAGGAATGGTCCATCCCTCATTAAGTTCTTCTTGATTGCTGCATCAGTCACAGTGAGAAGATCGCTGATGAACTAATTACTCCTTTGCAACTTCTTCTGGAGTGTTTCAAATATCTCCAGGATGTCGCCCATCAGTGCGGTGATCAACGTTTGTTGGTGGTGCCTTCTCCTTTCTGTCGCTGGTACTTTTGGGCGCCTGCATCTGTTACCACATCATAATGCAGGCTGGTAGGTTATTCAGCACAGCATCCACCAGGTGCAGGTCGTGCTGGGCAAACCTGACATCGTGGTGCCAGGGGAACTGTTTGACAACATCTTCATCCGTCTCGGCGTCTGGAAGAATCGTATGAGTCCCAGTTGTACAATTTTACATCTTCAAAAATTCATATCTCGAAAACTACTTTACCAATTTTGATATTATTTTCACTTTCTCCTGGGTTCCACCATAATGATAAAATATAAACAACATATATCTGCAATTTGGAATTTTCAATGACATCCCTACTACGGGTGTGCTTGGAAAACCATACGCTTTTACGCTTGTGTTTTGAAATAAATTTGTTCACGAATTTATCACGTTCGTTATCATTTTGTCGGCAAATTCGCCAACCGACACACTCGTCAAACTCGCTTGTGGTTCGCGCTCTTTTCCAGGCCTGGTAGAATTCCTGTATAATTCGTGCAGAGCCCTGCAACAAGCACTCACTAACACAATTTTTTTTTATGTGCAGGCGTGAACTTACATATCAGATGCTGAATTGGGACTGACAGGATATGTAATGTTTAGGAAAGATAGAATAGGAAGAAGGGGAGGTGGAGTAATTTTATATATTAAAGAATCTATCCAGGCTTATGAAATTAAATTAGAAAGAGAAGCAGATTGCGAAGAAGCTGTTGTAACATAGTTACAGGAAACTCAACGTTAACGGATGAGTTAATTTATCGAAGTCCATACATAAGCATAGAAGAGAATGAAAAAGTAAACAACGCTATAACTGAAGTGAGCAAACGGGACTGAACATTATTATGGGGGTCTTAACCATGGGAACCAGGGGTGAGAATGTGTTAGACATAGTTTTGTCCTCACAGAATGAATTAGCCACTGGGGAGTAGTGATCACAACCAGATACATGTTGCCATCAAAATAAAATCAGAAAGGAAAAGTAAAAAGCAGTACAGGAGAAATTTCCACAAAGGAATATAAAAGGGCATGAGGAAATATTTAGCAAATATAGTCTGGAATAACACACTGAAGAATAAGATAGCAACATAATGCTGGAATATCTTGGAGTGAAATTGAGTGCATCGTCGATAAATTTGTTCCCTTAAGTACAAACAAATGATGTAGAAGTCATATAGACGTATTGGAAATCATGAAGACTACAACATTTATAAAGAAGCACTAAACCAAGCTACAGCTGAAATTCAAAGAGAAGCTATGAAAAAAATTAGCTTGTAATATAAAACATGACAGCAAGAGTTTTTATGCGTATGTTCGAAGCAAACAGAAAGTTCAGGATAAGGTTGGTCCTAGAAGATAGTGCTGGAAATATAATATCAGAGGGATTCTTTATGGCAGAAGACCTGAGTGAGTATTTTAGTTGGGTGTTTACCAGGGAAGATATTACCTCACTGCCAGTACCAGACTATTTAGGACAGTTAATTGTAACCCCAGAAATGGTAGCTAAGAAAATTAAGGCTATGAAGGGTAATAAATCACCTGGAGTGGATCGAATTCCGCCCAAACTACTATTCGAAATTGTAGAACAAATTAGCATACCGCTTGCAACAGATTTAAATTTTTCATTAGAAGAGGGAGTGGTTCCTTTAGAATGGAAAGAAGTAAACCTACCGGGTACCGTTATTTAAAAAAGATTTGCGAAACAAGTCGGAGAACTATAGACCAGTGAGTTTAACATCGGTGATTTGCAAATTATTAGAAAGACTAATTAAAGATCACATGGTAGATTTTTTTATTAAACATAACTTTATAAACCCATGTCAACATGGATTTCTAAAAGCGAGGTCATGCTTAACAAATATGTTATGTTTTTGGAAGATATCACTAAGTGGGTAGATGAGGAACCACCAGTAGATATCATCCACTTAGATTTTCAAAAAGCTTTCAATAAGATTACTGCTTAAATTAAAGGCCCATGGCATAGGAAATGGTATAATTATAACTGGATAGAAAAATGGCTGATTGACAGAAGACAATGGGTAATTGTTGATGGGGAGACTTCAAACTGAAAATGAGTTTTGAGTGGGTTACCACAGAGATCAGTACTGGGACCTATATTATTCTTAATATATGAACGATTTGGATGATAATATAACAAGCAAGGTGTTGAAATTTGCAGATGATATAAAAGTGTTTAGAAGGATTAAAAGTGATTGAGATAGATGGCATTTACAAGATAGTTTTGACAGGTTGATCAAATGATCTGAAAAGTGGCAAATGTTCAATTTTGGGAAATGTAAATACCTCCACACAGGACATGGAAACGAAGAGATAGAATATACAACGAAGAGTACTGTACTAAGTACTACTGTAAAAGAAAAGGACTTAGGGTTAACCATTAGTGCTGATATGAAGATTGCAGAGCAGTGCAGAATTGCAGCTTCAAAGGGTAATCAAATACTTGGATTAATTAGGCGGAATGTAGTAAATAAGGACAAAGTACTAATAATATCATGGTACAAAACAATAGGTAGGCCTCATTTAGAATAGTGTATACAAGTGTGGAGGCCATACTGCAAGGACATAGGTATGCTAGAAAAAGTACACAGGAGATAGAGAGATCAGATAGAAATGTTTTTTTTAAATATTGATAGAAATATTTTTTCTCAGTTAAGAAACATTAGAGGTCATGAAATTACATTAGTAAAGGAGCAGTGTAGATTATATATAAAAAAAGTTCTCATTTTCACAAAGGACTGTAAATGAATGGAATATATTATCTGCTGATTGTGTGGATGCTAGTAGTGTGAATGTTTAAAAATAAAATCGACACATGCCTCAAAAGGGCGGGATACAAGTAGATAAAAGGGTTGGACTCTCGATAAGGGCGTCCTAGTCCACCTGCCATCTAGAGAAAATTCTCTGGGTGGCAATCTTCTTGTTACTTACGGATCCCGTGGGCGCGATATCCACCAGTTAGCTGTCACGGACGAGATGGTGACACTGCCGAAACGCGTTACGGTCGATTACAACACAGTTCACAAATAAATGTCTTATCTTGTTTTTATTACGTATAAAGATTATGGTTTTTAGTGATAATTAATTAATTCATGGTTTTAGTCTGCCATGACCACTGTTTTGTTTCACAGGACTTTACAGGTATGTAGAATTACATCGGCTTAACTCAAGGCAATCAAGTCGAGTCTACAAAACAAAGACGGAGGCAACATACTTTGGAGTAAAGTTCACCTCTGACTTCCGCTTGGACTCCCAAATCACAGACGTATGCAACAAAGCCAATAAAACCTTGGGGCTTCCTCAGGCGAAACATCAAGACGACCAATAAGAGGTTAACAGAAGCTGCATACAAAGCATTTGTCTGACGTGTGCTGGAGTATGCCAGTACTGTATGGGACCTAGCTTTCACTGCATCCAACACCGACCAAGGCACTAGAGAAAGTACAAAGACGGACAGCCAGGCGGGTGAAACGAGACTACCGAAAAACAGCATGTGTGGACACGAATCACACGATGTTACAAAAACTGCGATGGCCAACTCTCGAACAGCGGGGAAAGAAAGCACGACTCAACACCTTCTATAAGTTTCACCACGGGTCCATACACATCGAGTCAAAGCACAGACCAACACCAACTGATCATCCAAGAAGAAACACCCGATACACCAATGATCTCACCTATAACATCCCTTATCACCGGACAGCCTACAGACAGAAGACATTCTTCCCAAGAACCATACCAGAGTGGAACAGCCTCGTGAAATCACCAAAGCTCCTGCTCCTGCCTCCTTTGAGACCAGGGTCTGCACTCTCCTCAAATTCTGATGTGTTAACGAAAGTGGGTAAATGAAAGCTGGAGCTGTGCCGGTCGGGGTTTAACCCCGGTGACCGCTACGGCAGCCGGATTGGTCTGGCCGGATTCTCCAAGTAGTTGACACATCATCCACTTTTTCCCACTTCTCTTGTTATGACTCAGGGCCTTTTACAGACTGTTTTATACATATTTAAAAAAACTAATTTATTCGTGTATAAATGTATATTTTAAAATGTATTTATTAATTTATTCATCTTTTAATCCCTAGCGCATCAACTATCATTTTATTAAGCACAGCAGCCCCCCAAAGTGCAGCAAAATCTCCGAGCAGACTCGATCTGCTCAACGGATGGTAGCTGCGTAACATAATTTCATAAAGAAGAAGACGACCATAACACTGAACAGGTGGTCCTTTCAACACTGTCATACAAAAGAACGCGCGCCAGACAGTGGCGCCACATCGTGGGATGTGGCCGATATTGATCCTGGTACTTGCGCATGCGCGTTGTGCAGAAGGAGCTGTCAAAAGTCAAAACAATGGTTAATCTGTGAACTAAAATAACTAAATATCACTTCAGACATGTTTGCCTCACCTATTTCTGATGACAGTATATTTCTCAACTGAGGTGTGCCTATGACGCGCAAGGTACGTGTAAATCTACTAAATGGTTAATTGAATAAACCAGATAGTTTGTAGAATAAATGAGAGCATGTTGGGCGATAATACGGGGCTTACAACAGTGGCCATTGCTGAAGACGCTAGGCAAGACCTCTAACCTATACTGTAGCTATAAGGAGATAACTAGCTAGCGGTACTTGTGTAGAATACGGGCCCACCTCGATTTTGACATTAACGAATTTGTTGCCTAAATTGTATACCTCGGCTCAAGACTACACCCTTTAAGTTTAAAGTTTAATTCCATCATTCCATCTATGTACTATAATAATAATGTAGCCTTCATGTCGTCTCATTCAATGTCATGGCCCAGGTAGATATAGATACAGTTACTATTATAATTTATAGTAATATGTATTTATGTTATAAATTATATATATTTATGTTATAAATTATTGCTTTTGCAGATGCATGCTTGATGTGATGTTCCCTAAAGAGTAAAGTTAAACAGCTGTTCACAGCTAAACTGAGTTTTATAATAATAATAATAAAGGTTCTTTTACCGCGCGATCTCTAACTAATAGTTAATCAATGCGCTCACAATATAGAAACATTATAAAAACAATTAAAGTAATATATAAATTAGTTATAAATTAATTTACAAAATAAAAAAATATATCAATAAATTAAGAGTTTTGTGCTGTGCGTTACATGAAATCGGCAGCCAGTCACATCAATAAAGTTGTCACATTTAAAAATCATTACATATTGATCATAATGTAGATAATTGGAGCCAAATAATAAAAAATATAAATTGCTAATTTAAATATCTTGTTGCCATTTGTGGCAGGTCTAATGGTCTAACTGGTGACTGACTCAACTAAATTAATAGCAACACCGTAGGAACACATATTGTGTTGCATAAAACAAATTGCATTGCATAAAAGCTAAACAAATTGTTTTAGTTATTGTAAAATTTGGTAGTGCTAGCCTGTTCCATGTGATTAGGATACACTTAGGTAAAGTGGATATTAATTTATATGCACAGAAGGTTTAGAGAGACAGTCTTGATGCATGTATTACAGTCTGACTGCAAACGTAATTTCACTTTTATTGTCAGTTTGTCTGTCAGATTGCACTACTGGTCAGATTAATGTGTTTCAAGAATATGAAATGTGTTTTTTAAGGAAATTTATTTTGTACAAAATAAAAGGTTTCCTAATTAAGAAAATGACTTAATTAAATCAAATGAAACATGTTTTCGTTTATGATGTAAACCAGTGTTCAAAACATTTGCTTTTGCATAGCCAGACACCCTACCTCACAGTCATGGAGGCTGTTGCACATGGGGAACTTATTTTGGCTTTTATACAGAAAACACAACATTTAAAAAAATGAATTTTAAACCATTTAATACATGTTATCAGGATATTTGGAAATTACTAGTTAATGTGGGAACTGTTGTCTCGATGTTTGCTGATGGATTGAGTAGTTAAAAAAATTAAACTGAACAAGCATGTTTTCAAGTACACTGATTCTGTGTAATGTATATTTGCTTCTGATTGGCCTCTTAATCTACCATTTGGCGATGTATTTTAAGAAACACCAATCCAGGTTTGTTAAATTAGTAATTAAATGTCCAGTGAGACATTCTCCCAAATGTGCCATTGTGGTATTACAGTCAATTTACCTGAACGTTACCATCAACTACATGCAATATCGTAGTTGGCAATAATAGGAATTAAATGGTCAGCGGGAACAAGTTTAAGATAAAAATACAGTCATGGTGATAACAGCTGTTCTTGGTTTGTTACTCCATGATTAGGTGTAAGCTAATTAGTGTAATATTATTCCATGTGTCAGTATATTTTTGTCAAACTGTGCTACTGGTTACTGGAGGTATTCTTGTTTTCACAGGGAATTTTAAGTAATTATAGCATACCCTAATGACAACCTCAGTGGGAGAGAAATAACTTAACATACTTTGTGTATGTCCACAGGTTTCACATATTAATATATCTGCCATGTATCATATTTGTTTCACATACATTCAGATTCATTTATTTGTATAACATGTATACTCACTAGTCGTTACTCAGGTTTGTACATGTTTGAAACTACTTTGGCTTTGGAATATCTAAATCTTGATTGGTTCTTACCAAAGACCTCTAATTTACCCGTGGTAATTCAGCTTAGTCTTGGTAATTCATCCATCCTTAAATTGCAAAAATATTATTGCCACTAGTTATAACAGTACTGGTTACATGAGGCCTGTAGACGATGTACTGATGCTATCACTACATGCTATACCCACTTGAACACTTAAACACCCACACCAATGGATTACCAGTAACCTCTAATCTGATCACCCAGTATCAGCTGTCACTAAGACAGTAACTGGTTGTGAGTAACTTCCACTTGTTCTCACTTAGTCAGCCAGTGAGTTGTTGTCCTTGGTAACTAGTTGTTGTAGTGTTGACTCTCCTTTGACTGTTGTCAGATGAAACCTGAGTGAACCTTATCTTTGTCTGCTACAGCTGTAGTAGTCTTATCTGCAGTGAGGTGGCCAGATTGGAGAGAGTGGAGACAGATGAGGCAAAGTTTGTCCAGGATCTCATTACATTCCTCTCTCTAGCACACTCCAGGTCTTTGAAACATAGTGCAAAGTTAAATGTTTATTAAAAAATTGTTTAAAATCCATTCAAATCATTTCAAGACACATGCATACATGTGTGTGTGCATGTGCGTACGCACACACCGCACACACACCACACACGCCACACACACCACACACACCACACACACCACACACACCACACACACCACACACACCACACACACAATGTTATTATGTAGGTTCATTATTACGTACATTACATGCACAGCATGACATTTGCCAGATCAGTTTTTAGGCCGAAGGTCCAACAGACTATTGTCATCACTCTGCGTCCGCCGTTAGCTGCCGTTGTCGCGCGTACATTTATCCGGGTGATGTTTATGTGCATATGTAAGGCATAATATTTAGCACCAGTAGATCACGTAGTGATAAATAATATCCAGTAGTTAAATATGTTTCGTTTGTTGTCGTAATACAAGCGTTATGGTTAGAGTACACAATTATAATTGGCTGTTTCAGATTTATGACCAAGTATAAGAGTAAGTTACGTGACGTGTGCGTGAAGATGAAACGACAGAAATTGTTTATGCCTGTGGGAAGCAAACATTTTATAATTTATGTATATATATATATATATAGACATATATGCAAATATATATATACATATAGACATACATAATGCCAGCATAAATGAAAACGCGACATTCATAGCTAGTGCGAAATGCATTCCCCTAGATACGCGCACGCGCAGAAATGTCACCCGGATATTATTTAATGCCCGGATAAATGTAAGCGCGACACCGTATCTCAGAAACCGTTCAGCAACTTTTTCTCTAATTTTGCATAGACATTTAGGGCACTGCCACTGTGCATGAGACATCTGTATTTGATTGAATCATTCTAAGGGCACCAAAGGTCCCCCAAAATGCTATATTTGCTAACTAAATTGTCTACTGCAGGAGCAGCTCATCTGGCTAATCCCTTTTCCTACAACAACTGTCACACCTGACTGTGGAGGGCCGGACTGCCTGGTGGAAACTGTGACTAATCTGTAATTGGTGACCACAAGGAGAAACCTTGTCTCCTTTGTTATTTGCTATTACCTGAATGATTTTGAACAGAGTGTTAGTCATAATTATAAGGGACTTGACATGGCAGCTGGTGAAATTTACAAAAATCTTAGTGATGATGATGTATACATTTTCTTGAAAATATATGTTCTACTATTGGTGAGGGACGTTAATGTTAGCAAGGGCCGTACATTTTCACATCTGGACAAAAGCATGACATTTGGCACAGATGACTTTGATACCATACTATTTCAGAATTTTGATGGAAGCAATCTGAGATTTTGATGCTTCTGCCATTTTGTACAAAATCCAAAATGGCTGCCACCCCAATTAGAAAATTGCCAGATCTCTGGAACCTGTGCTCCAATTTGGATGATCTTAGTGTCGTTTCTAGGGAATTTGGGGGTGCTGAAGTGATTGGTGAAGTTTTTGAATCCATTTAGGGTCAATGTCACATGCTAGAGGTCAATGACAGGGTCAAATAGTCACCAAAACACGAGTAAACACCCAGCTGTGAATCCTCACTACCAGTTCATAGGCAATTGGTGTCCATTGTGGGGTTTACATACACCTTGGGTGGATTGTAAAGATTTGTTTTCAATTGGGGGTTATAGTCACACTTTTTGAGGGTCAATATCAACGTGCAATTACCCCCTTGTATCCACTGGCATGGCGATCGTGAGCTCTAAGTGTATCATTGGGTTTTCTTGTACCCAAAGTTGTGAGTTTTCTTCAATCAATTGGATCCAAAGTCATGTGTTGGGTTGAGCTCAAATCCAATTATGGAGGCAATACGATGTATATAATAAGATTATTATGCGCTTACTGGCGTTAGTTAACATCGTAATCGCAAGAGAACGCCTCAAGCGACAAGCGCAATGCATCCTGGTATTATGGCAGTGCATGTATTTGTGTTTACGGTTTTTA
Source organism: Escarpia spicata (assembly GCA_963995525.1). Lineage (NCBI taxonomy): Eukaryota > Metazoa > Annelida > Polychaeta > Sabellida > Siboglinidae > Escarpia > Escarpia spicata. The sequence goes on along the minus strand of OZ023208.1, from coordinate 65,147,705 downwards.
AACAATATCGTTTTACCATTTGAAGCATCATAGTATTACTTCCATGTTTTATATAGACTGAAGTATAAATATTTCATTTTGGTACATGCTACTTAGTAAGCAACTTTACTGGATAGTTTACATGAATTAGAATTAAATAGTCGACCGATGACGATGCAAATTACACGCCAGCGTTTCGTTAGCGGCTGCATTGTGACTTGTCGTTTCGTACGTTCTCTCAAAGAGGGTGATATTGACCTATATGTGCAGGATGGTTATTGATCAACTCTGGGTGGCTGTTCAACTTTGTCCAGACCTGTTACTCACGATGGTTGCCAGTTCACGCGAAGGACATGGTTGAGCTGGAGCAGAAGCACCCTAATGTCCTAGACGAGTTCCTCAGGCTCAGTCAAAGCCAAAGGCAAAGGCAACTTTTTCGTGCAAATTTTGAAAACGAGGTCCAGCTGCTTAGGTCCCTTGCAAAAGCTGTTATTGAAGCATTGTCTTAGCTCAACAGTGTTATGGTTTGCTCCACGTATGACGATCTCGTTCTGGTGAATACCGCTCACAGCCAATCGGCAGCTGACTTGGACACGATCATGCCGTGCAATCACCAAGAGACCGATAGCAGGATATTTCTGCATCTCTCTCACGCCGCACTACAAGGTCACTCAAAGGCTTCCATCCGCACAGTTGACAGCAATATTGTCATCATTGCTGGTGGCCACTTTGGCAGCCTTGGTTTCCATTCTGGACAGTGCAAGCCAACCCACGGAAAGCATGTGCTCTCCTTCACCACTGTGGGTGTGGAAAAGCCTGCACAGGAAACTGCAAATGTGCCAGGGCAGGTATCAAATGCACTATTCTTTGTCACTGTGAAGGTGGATGCATCAACAACGATGGACTGTAAATAATAAGAGATCTCATGTATGCAAAACGTCTTGCTGGCGTGAAGGATTTTGATGTGATCCTGCAAGTTGATTGCCTGTAAATAGTACGTACATGTGTAACTGGTGGTGCCTAAGCCCTATGTCATGGTCTTAATGGTATTCCTTTCACTGATTTGAAATAAACTTTGTTTTCCACTACAATATATTTATATTTAAACTTTCTATTTTCTACAACCAATACCATGCTGTGATATCCACTGCCTATATCATATTCCGTGAAAGACCCAATGTCAAATACACGTAGCTTTGATAAACAGCAAAGTTATGAAACCATACTGACCTTGATTCTGAACATGGGACCTTGACCTCAATATAAATGGAACGATCTCATCGATGGACTAAGGATACATGAAGACTCCATGAAAGACATCAAGATAATAATAATCGTACTGGAGGATACCAGGGATAAATAAGAGAAAATATTAAGAAAGGAGTGCTTTAGCAGAAATTTGACCTTCACATTGACCCATAGCATGTGACCATGACCCTAAATTGATTCAAAAACTTCACCATTCACTTCAACACTCCCCAAAACCCTAGAAACTACACTAAGATCATCCAAATGGGAGCACAGGTTCCAGAGATCTGGCAATTTCGGATGGCGGCCATTTTGAATTTTGCACAAAATGGCAGAAGCATCAAAATCTCAGGTTGCTTTCATCAAAATTCTGAAATAGTATGGTATCAAGGTCATCTGTGCCAAATTTCATGCTTTTGTCCAGATGTAAAAAATTATTACTTTAACGTCCCTCACTATATATCATGCTGATGATACTAGAATGACTCGACCAAATACAGATTTCTTGTGTATAGCAGAACTATGTCAACTCTTCTAATAGTTGACATTTGGTTGTTTCGGGAGGACCCCTTAAAATGTTCACCCAACTGTCCAGGGGTCTAGTGGGTGCTGTCTGGGAAGCTATTCCCCTTCCCAAAACATCTGTCACATGCGGAGTCTTGCATGGATATCTATTTTTATGCAATTGTTTTATATAAGCAGGAACTTTGTGAAATTAGTTATTCTTAGGCTTCAGAAAAGTAATTCCCAGTTTCTCATCAATGCATGTACTTAAAAACAACATTTTATTTTCTATTATAATTATTCCTCTAAATGCAAGACATGGTGCAATAAGTGAAGAGTAAACATGTAAACATTTTACTTCCATCATAGCCCTTTATGGTCTGTAACTATGATTCACCAAAAAACATTCATGCAGAAATGGCAACAATAGGAAATACATGCCATTGATAGGCAAACGTCAGTTTCTTTCTGTACCCGTCTACGTATGATAACTATTTGTCCGCCCTGCTCACAATAAACATCACATGAATGATAAAAAGAAGGTCACTGCCACTTAACTTGTGGATTATTATTATAAAACTGCTTTGCTACTGCTTGGTGGACAGTTAATTAGTGGCTCAAGTTCAAATACATCAGGACGTTTTTCACACCTGCATGGTAGTTTAGGCTCAGTAGTGTGTTGGCAGCCACTAAACCTATAGGCTTGTGTGAAAAGGATAGTTGGCAGAAGAACTAACTTCAAAGCAGCATTGCATCCATTTAGCCATGCAGCAGTCACACTGTCCCAGTGTCTGATGCTACCTTTTGCTCTCAAATAATCTGTCCTCCTAATTTTACACATAAAGACATAATTTGGCATAACTTGATACGTTTTTGTAGCAGCACATTTGTACTTCTAGTGTATCAGTGCAACATAACATACACACTGTGTGCCACATTTGAATGTCATGCATGTCATATTTCCACACAATCCATTTGCATATATAATGTAAAACTACAACAGCTGTTTTCTTCATTTTCACTTTTTGAACCCTACCATGTTCAATGCTCCACAACTTCGCCAATTTTTGTAGCAGTCATAATTTGTGAAACCGTGTAAAGCACCCTACCAAATCTTTACAAGGATGTAAGAAAACAATGTTACAATTTTTCTGACTTATCGCTCATTTGGTCAGCCGGGGTCAGATATAGACGTATAAGTCCAAAGGACTTCAGGGCCTCTTGGCCTCTTCTCACTTGAACACCTTTGCCTTAGATGCCTTAGTTGAAAAGAAAACATTAGGTCTATTATCATTTATTCTATACCAGTATTTCAACGTATATACAATGGAATGTCAGCTGTACACGTTCAGATTCCATTTTGAACTCTTGACGGTCAATGTTCGATCTAGTTCTAGGTAATAAGTCACACAATGAATTGATCACTTGTAAAGCTCTGTATTTTAAACTCTCAATTTCATTACCAGCTATATTGTATTTTTTTTTATTTGGTACATTTATTTATTGTTTCTGTTTTTAATGTAAAACATTTTGCAATGCTGCACACAAATGCATATTTTCAGTTTTCATAAAATCATTGTAGAGTCTGTCATCAATGTGCTGGAAAACAATTGGATCATGTGCCAGATAATTAATATTCCATGTGTTCTTGTAGAATTCAGTCGTGAATGGAGACACATAATACATGTCGTATCATTTTACCACGTGATGTTTAAGTGCACGGCATAAGCAATTGCAATCCTCAGATGTGGCTATTGTCCTCTTGAAACAAAATTCATCAGAGAGCAAGAAATCATCAAAAGGGGCATGTCATCTTAATATCACTGGTACATAATTTATCTGCCAGGACTGCAGAAATAAAATAGTGATCTGTCCCCGCCTGGCTGTCGCTGCAGAAAGATGAATGAATCAAGAAAGCCCAGGAAGTGCGTTGTGAGCATGTGCAGTGGAGGCTGCCAACATATGAGCTGCATCAGTCAGCATGCACTCACTTGTATGATCTGGCATCAGCTTGCAGTGCTCTGCAGTAGTGAGTCATTGTGTTAGTGCAGGGCTGGACAGTGGCTTTGTCAGTCAGTATTGTTGGTTACACCATAGGTCTGACAAGATACCCTGGGGCAAGTCCACCATGGGACACTTGTGAGATCTTGCAGGAGGTGAGTGACATGTTTGGGGTGGACACATCAGAAATGATAGGTGAAGTTGTAGTGTATGTGATGTATGGGACAAGGGGTAGCAAGGTAAACATTGCCATCATTGAACGGCTGCCAGTGGTGTTGTGTTCTGGCAATGTATGGAGACAATGGCCATCAGTTTGCCCTGTCAGCCAGGCTGGTTATTGTAGATGCAGCCTGGCTGTGTGGAAATCAATACTTCTTCTGGTGCTGTGGGCTGGGGACTTGAATGATTGTTCCATGCACATTGGCTGTGGAGGTGACTGGGAACTGGTGCATAATATCAGTAACTAGACACACCAGCAGCATGGAGCCAGGAAGACAAGCTTGTTGTTGTTTGCTTGAGTTACTTATGATGACTAGACGGTTGATGGGTCCCTGGGTGTCAGCTAGAGGTCTGTGGGGTATGGTACCGTTGTGCTGTATTGTACAGTAGTCTAGTACTTAAGTGTATTTTATGATAGCTCATTATCTTTTTGTTTTTTTCCTGTCACTTTGACAAGGCATTCTGTAGTTAGTGGGCTGGCCATATTGGATTACTCATAACTCTAGACACTAGACAGGACTGGACACCCAGACCACTGGACACATGGCCACTGATCATTGGACACTCTGACCACTGGTAACTCTTAAAACTAGACAGTCTGACCACTGGACATCCAGACATTATGTCTAAAGAAATTCTCATGGAATACGTCTGATTTTATATTTTCTTCTCAACTTGTCGTAGGAGTACTTATATGCAGGAAGCATGTATGTTTTCACAATTTATCATCACATATCTTAGCATATTTTTTCAATAAAAATTGCACTATTTTGATAACATTTCATGGTTTACTTTGGCCAAAGCTTACTATTCAAGTAATTATTTGAATCATACTTTAGGACTTTTTTAAGTAAAATGTAATTTATCGAAATTGTTTAAGAACATGCTTTTTAGTGACTACAGAATGACGTTTTCAATTGGTGCCCAGTAGTTCTAAATTCAGCGGTTCTTGACTTAACTTATACATGTGACAGACATTCCATCTAAAGTCACCACTTCCTCTACTCATTGCTATGGTTCTTGCTGTGTCATTGATTTTCTGCTGGCAATTTAACATTTCATTGACTGTGTCAAATACTAAGTGTATGATGTCATGTCATGTCATGTCATGTCATGTCATGTCATGTCATGTCATGCAGTGGCATATTGGGGGGGGGGCATTGGACCATGGATCCCTTTTGTTAGTATTTTATTATTTTGCCTACATAAGTAGTGTAGTGGCACTACATTTTAACATGGAATAATTATTAGGTGAGAAAACTTGCCCTCACTCTGAGATCCTATGTATGCCACTGTCCACTGATGTTATGATCTATAAATATCTAGTTCCAAGATATATTGGCTCATGACAGGAAAAGCGGAAATATCAATTGCATATCTTTGGTATGTAAATACAAACGGTATGGAAAGTAAGTTAGGGAACCAGAAGCAACAATGACGTTTTCTGGAGAGAAAATTAGCAAGTGCAGTGGATAAATTGAAAATGTATAATGATGTGAAAAGTAGATACCTGGTAATTTAATTTTGGGGAGATAAAATTTCTGATTATAGTGAATAAATTGAGGAATAGATATGAAAAGAAAATATTGTATAGACTATAGAATGAGAGAAAGACAAACGAGAGAATACAGAGCCTGAAGGAAGCTAATCATAACTCAACCAGTGAGCATCTCTAGACTGGTCTTGGAAGTAGTCATGTGGGATGTTCTGCAGATAAACATGTCCAGCAGTGACTGGCAGTCAGGTATGTCAGCAGGTACCTTCATTGGCTTACTAGGTGCATGAGATACCAACCACATGCCAGTCATCTTTACTTGGGCAAACATTCCTGTGGGATTCTGAGCTTAACCACACATGTTTAAATGGGGTTGTCTTGGCTGTTAGGAAATCATTTGGAGTTTTAAAACAACCTAGCTTGTCAGTTCCATTATCCTGAATCACCGGTGGTGTGAATTATGAACAGGAAGTTCAGTGAATCAGTTGTTTTGAATGCGGGAACCATGTGATTGTGCCAAACATCAAAGGGCCTGTTGGTTAGCCCTGCCCGTCTCTGCAGTACTGTAGACAAAAGAGGTTTTATAGTTTTTGAATGTTTTGTTTACAGTTTGAATGTTTTGCAAGTGCAATATACAAATTATGAACACTGGGTCGTTCTTATTAAATGCAATTTGGTGGACTGTATACATCAATATATTTAGTTTAGTACTAAGAACATTAGATTAAAAATGAGGAATGGACTGCATCAGTTTAATATTTGCTTAACAAGAAGCTGATATGGTTATTTTTTGAAAATGTTCTGTTTCCATATTGTTGTTCTCCTGTTTCCATGTTGTTGTTCTCCTGTTTCCATGTTGTTGTTCTCCTGTTTCCATGTTGTTGTCCTGTATATCTGGAGTGAGACAGGCCTCAATATTGGTCCTCTTTTTCTCCCCCCCCCCATTGTTCTTGCTGTCACCACCAGCTGTCTCCACTCCCCTCTATCTTTCACTCTCATCATCCACTCATCTCCCAATTCTTCCCAATATCTCTTTATACAATCCTCCCATAAATATGACAATGAACAGTCTTTTGGGATGTTTTGATTTGGACAAGGATGATCTGGAATATGTACATGGAATGATGGAACATATACATATTATAAATATTGATTCATCCTTATTACAGTTTACACAGACAGTTTCTACATCTATGTTAGCATTCCCATATTACTTGATTCTAGCAGTGTGTTTAATTACTGTTTTGATATTGTTTTGCTGGTTCACTGGGCACATGTACCAGGAAATGATTCCCTGGAAAAAAGTCACAGTCCACAAAAGGATCCCCCATTGTTTTCCATAGACGCCTTAAAAGCATGTTACAAAAAAGAAACCATGGTATTTAAAATAAAATAAATGACAATAAACACAAAATAGTGGACACATTGTGCTTTCGTTCAAATCAATCATTCATTTGCAAAAGATGTATTACATAATATAAATAATGTGGGTAGCTCTACTTTTTTAGCCATTGACGAGCTGCGCTCAGTGCTTACTGTTTTATGTACACAGTAACTTATATACATTGATTTAGTTTAATTGTACAATTTTAGTACGAATAAATGTATTATATTATTATTATTATTGACCTTCATTTGACAAAGTCAGGTTCCTGGAATATGACAAATACTATTGTCCTCTTATTAGTATTAGGATTATGCACATCCAGTAATTTCCCATGAGACGAAAAATAACACCCTGTAGCTGAGTAAACCTGTGGATTCTACTTCATCTCACTTCCCCTTGTCATAGTCTCCCTGACAGAATCCATCAGTCTGCACCCTGTTGCAATGAAACCCAAACTCTCTACTGGCCTCCTGGTTATGGCCTATTTCTATTATGACAACCCAGCAAACTGGGACCTTATGAACCTGGTTTAAATTTCATGCTCAGATAAGTGTACTAAATGCCACATATGAATTATGACTGTGCTACCGTATGTGAAAAAACACCAGACTTCCTTACATCTGCAGGAAGTCTGGTATTCTTTATGTAATTTACCTCTAAGCTGATGGGGAAGTGATCTGTTGCTTAGTGAACTGTTACTAACAGTTGTTGTTGTTGCTGCTGTTGTTGTTGTTGTTGTTGTTGTTGATGTTGACGTGGATCCAATATCATCAGTAGATAGAATATCCTTGTTATTTATGAATGTACAGCCACAGGTGCTTTGTGGCACATCTGAATTATGGAAATTATAAATTGTATTTCCAGGAATATTTATTTATGTGTGCAAATTAAATGGTATTAGGTGTATGGTGAGGTCTGTTGGTGTTGTCTTGAGATTGAGGTTTTTAATGAGAGATATGTTTGGAGGCTGATGGAATGCAGTTACACAACCTTCTGGTGATAGGCTGGCAAAAAATGATTAAGATATGTTAAAATAAATTACAGGACGATTACAAAGTGCCTACCCAATATATTATGCATTATATTGTTCTATAGATACTGATAGGAGATCCTAATACAGCTTTATGCACAGTTTGTCAGTAAACTGTCCCATTGTTGCAGAATTTCACACTTGAAACAAATTGGCACTTTGACATTGTCATCATTGGCAAAATAAATATATTACTCTGCTATAAATAGAGTATTTATGGTTGACTGACCCCCCACCCCCCGGGTTTGCACTGTTACCAGGACAGCTAGTAAAAGTAAAGGTACAGTTCTTATATAGTGCAGGACCCAGTCCTCAGGCCTGCTCAAAGCAGCCAGCATGTAGGTAGTTGTAAGACAGATACCCCTGTGACCTGGGGGTGGGGGGTAACTGTCTCAGTAGATTGGTGTTACCTGACAAGAGGTGTTCAGTACATCTTGGAACACAGGGTACTCAGTGGGATGAGGAAATAGGTGTCTTTCATTACCCCTCACTTCCTGTGGAGGGGACAGCATCAAATGTCCCCACTTCCTATGGAGGAGCCCATGGGGGGTCATGTGTGCTCCAGTATGACTGGTGAGTGTTGTCTGGGCATGGCAGTGTTTACTTACACAACTCAAATGAAAATGTAGCAGCAGTTCCTATGTAAAGGAAACAGTTCCTCTTGTAGAATGTATAAAACACTAAATATTTAATTGTATATGTGTGCGTGCGTGCATATGTGTGTGTGTGTGTGTGTGTGTGTGTGTGTGTGTGTGTGTGTGTGTGTGTGTGTGTGTGTGTGTGTGTGTGTGTGTGTGTGTGTGTGTGTGTGTGTGTGTGTGTGTGTGTGTGTGTGTGTGTGTGTGTGTGTGTGTGTGTGTGTGTGTGTGTGTGTGTGTGTGTGTGTGTGTGTGTGTGAATGTATGCAAACATGTGCGTGCATGTGTAATAAAGGGGAACATGTGAATATTTTATTTCTGGGTCAGGGTCTGTGCTGAGTTTTAATATCTGTCATATACTCATGAATATCAGTGAGTGGCAAATGAGTGATATGTATATATATATATATATGTTTGAAGGCCGAATCCATTTAGTCTGCACTACAAATTATAAAAAAAATTCATGTTAGGAAAGATATTGTTTATGGCTTCAAGATTCCATTAGACAGCAAGAAATCAACTTACTTTGGAGCAATATGTTTCAACACTTGCTCCAAAGTAAGTTTATATCTTTCATGTTGATTTAAAACAATCAAATGTTTAGATTGGATGATATTGCCATTGTAAGCCAGTGACAGACATGTTTAGTTTGATCAAAAACACTATGTGGAATTGCCTGCTTTTGGCATTTGTTTGAATGAAAAACCAAGTGCCCATGTCATCTTACACCAATGGTAACATTGTACCCTGTTGAGATGAAGAGAGAAGTGTGCCAACATAGCAACAGCTGCAGGGCTCCACAGTCAGCTAATTAAATGACAGCTTCTAATTAACCCAGATTAATGCACCCCCTTATTGGTGTCTCATGCATCTGAAATTACCCCAGCTGGTACTGGGCATTTTAATAGACAGCAGGAAACATTTAATTATGCACAAATATGGGTGTCCCTACCCCCCCCCCTCCATCCTTAGAGAGGAGCCCCTGTGAATGCATCATTTGGGGTGGAATGAAGCTGGAATCCAATATGGTAGCCTAGAACGCAGGAGAGCAGCTAGGATTTTGAGTAGGGAATTCAGTTTGCAGTGTGCTTTGCATTGCTTGGTAATGGTGACCGGGATCTGGAAAAGCATACACTGAGCTGTTGTGTTCTGGTTTGTGTCATAATCAGGCACTTGAGATCATTTTAATATCATCATTTGGGTGTATGTTTGAAGCATCACCCTTTGCAAGCAATTTTTGCAGATGGTTTTCTATAGAATATTTTGTTCTATAGAATGAAGTAACATTCTATAAATAATTATGTAGCCATAAATATTCCATAGATTATGTAGAGTTATAGAATATTCCAATTTCTTTTTGTAAGTTGTAACTGTTGAAATAAAAAAAATATGATGCATTAAGCTTGGTCCATTGTAAATGTGACCACTGTTCCAAACAAGCAGATTCCAGTGTACATGTTTGTTTTGTTTTATTCACATAAGAATATGATTAGTTATATTATTATTATAAAAAGTAAAACGTTGCGTACTTTCCATTCATGAGTACTTTATGTAGAAAGATCTAACATGATGTCAAAGATTGTCTATAATTCAAGATATTGATATCACCAGAAACTGAATTTGTAGCAGCACAATAAACATACGGAGGTACGCTGCTGGTGTGTATATATGTACAAGCATATCATAAATGTAACCCGCAAAAAACTAAATAAATTGTATGTCTTGCTCCCTCTAAATTCTACTGCAGCTTCCATTAAGCAGTGACATTACATGAGTTGTGTTTCTCCAACAGTCTACCTTACCTCACCTACTGGGATACAGAGCCCTGTCTAGGTGGGATCTGACAGGGCGTTGTTGAGATACCACCTATATTTGGGTTGAAAGTTCTCTTGGTGTTGGTGATATCTGACTTGACCTCAGTTGGATTGGCTCTACCTCTGGTCAGGCCAGAGTGGTCAGTCGGTCATGTCACATTGGTCAGTGGCGGTGCAACAGGTCAACCCCACTGCATTGTTATGAACTAACATGAAAAGTACAGGTATGTAACAGTTACAGCAAGAACTTGTTGCTCTTAAGAATGCAGTTCGTGACACAAATGTAAAATTCCATGTAAACCAGCTTGTAGGTCTATCCTGCCAGGTTCTAGTCACTCATCAAACACCTAAAGACTTTGCTTACCCGCCAATACCCGGGTAGTATTTAGTTTGTAACATCGGAGGCTGCAACAGTGAGAGCAAGAGAGGTTTGGTTTATAGAGAGAGCTCTTACTTCTAGGCTCACTTGCATAGAAAGATTTATTGGTAACGCAGTCTATTAGTCTACAGCTGTAGATGCTACGCTAGTTGCAAGGTGCATCACTGTATCATATATATATATACAAGCAGTTGAGCATAGCAGAAAGACAGCACCAACTCGCTGTCACATTCAAGATGAACTGGGAGTCATTTATGTTGCAATTCTGCAAGATGCAATTAACCTGAGTGGATTTGGTGCTCAGTAAGTTAGACATCAGTTCCCTCCAGTGTCAGTGATTATAGCCCTACCAGCAAGAAATGAATGTCTTGTACATAAAAGTGCCTACTTACATAGATCTACATATTGGTATATAAATCCTTGGGCAGAGTGCCTACAGACTTGGACAAACTAGCAGATGGCAGTGAATGATGTACAATACACAGGACCACCTACACAGAGACCAAACCAAAGCAAAGTGGATTATTCCCTGGCTTTAAGCCAAGGTTTACAGAGATTTATAGCTTTGGCCATAGACTTATTTGATTGCACCGAGTACAGAGGAAATACTCACAGATTGTATCTATAATATGTCATAAAGTTATTGATTGAAAACCCATCTTGGGATTTGATAAATTGGTGTAGCTGTTCTGGAACAAACTTGGTTTCGTCAGCCAGCCATAAAAAGGAATACAAGATTTTAGATAAGGGACAGCCATGTCTAGAATTATGAATTTACCGCTTCATCTCATAGTTGGAGGATAAGTACTCATGACAGTCATCAGTTGGGAGACAGATCAGAGGGACATCATCCATGTGGACATTGGGTCTTATAATTCCAGACCTCCCATAATGCATCATTAGGTCACTGCCATCAGGTCTAATGAGATCCAGGGGGAGGTTTTTGGTAGTAAATACTGGACATTTATCTGTTAATTGTGTGCATGTGTGTGTATGGGTGCATGCTAAATTTGGCTAGTAAAAAAAAGTGTGTGTGTACATGTATGCACATACGCACACACAGAAATAAAAAATACTGATGACACTGTTGTTGGCAAACGCTGATCTTTCTGATTGTTTGTTTCATGGAAACATTTGGCATTTTCACAGCCTCAGACCCGAGTGAATCATAGGAGAACCACATGCATGGTCATGAACTGTAGGTGTCTTCCTGTGGCTTCAGTCAGACCACACAGTAATTGGCTCCTAACTGACAGTGGTGGCAGCCCAGACTAGCTCAGTGAGCAAGTGTGAATGGTCTCTTTACTGAGCTCTGTCTGCTGAGTGGCAGACATAAATCATGTTGTGTCTGGCCATCCAGGAAGTCTGGCATTCCTTCCTAGAAGTCATAACACCTGGAAATATTGTTGCAGAGTGTTGGTGTAAAGAACTGGTAGGAAGATGGCACAGTTATTGTTAGGCTTTTAAAATGATCGTCCAAATATCCAGCCTTGCCATTTCAAACTTATTAACTCTATCAATTCAAGAAAGTAAAATGTTGAATATGTAGAAAAAGGTAAGTACTGTCCTGTTCATTCGAACACCATCTCAACTGATCTGGGAGGCACTCATTCATACTAAAATTATTGCACTAAGACTTAATTTGTTAGTTCAGATATGTCCATCGCTGTCTATAGCCATGGCAGGGGTTAGTTCCATGTAATCAATCCAAATTCAAATTCCTTTTAATTTAGTCAATTTCAATTCTTTCTTTTTCAATTCGTCTTCAAATGTTTCAGTTGCAATTCATTCAAATTCAATTAAATTTACAAATTCTATGCAAGTGTTTTCAATGCAAACATATCATGTGAAGTGTAAAACATCCAAAGGATACAGGATTTAAAATAATTATATGAACATTATGCATGCATTTAGTGCAGTACATTGTCAACCATTCATAATATAGTGTTATTGATCCTAAACTGAGCAGTCACTTGACTGTGGCCTGAGTGGAACTACTCTATCATGTCTGTGAATGTCCTATTTACTGTTGACAGACTCATCCACAACACAAGTTCATGTGCAGTTCTATGGTTGGATTGAGGGCCACATTGGAAATAAAACCAGACTGTACCAGCATAAGAAAATGAGGTTCAGTTCAATTTCTTTAAATTCCAATTCCCATTCCAATTCAACTGAGTCAAAATCTTTCAATTCCAATTTCGCTTAGTTAAAATCTTTTAATTCCAATTCAGGAATTTAATTGAATAATTTCAATTTATTTCAAACTGACCCCAGCTACTCATTTACACAAGTAGGTGAACTGAGGCAATGTCAAGTTAACAAAATTGCCCATGCTTTAATAAACAGCAGCAAAAAGTTTGAAACCTGGATTCTCTAGGCTGAGAGTGTGATGTCCGTCACTATCCTACCATGCCTCACAATCCAATGTTTTTATACCTCAGGTACTTCCAACAAGTTGCTGTCTTATTTGTGCTGTGAAATATCCAAGCATTGAAACAATGTACTTATGTAGCGCAGTGTCCATTTTTAGAACTGTTCAGGGCGTTTTACACTTCACACTCTGGTAGACCTGTTGATTCAACCACCATCTCGACTTCTCTGGGAAGCATTCAGCCATACTGCAATTGATTCGCAGACTTTTCATACACAAATATCAAACCAGTGTCTGTATATAACCAGGTACTCATGAACTGATGCACTGTGGATTGAAAAAAATTGATCAAGTTTAAAAAAACAGCAGTTCTTGCCCATCAACAGTCTTTTGGTGGGTCAGGTGCTTTCAACTTGTTGGTTTCATATTTTTGCTGTCAGATCTCCCAGCAGTTTGTTCATATCTGGACCATCTGACAGCCAGGATCAGACAGCAGTATTTAGTAGCCCAAGAGCCTGGCACTAATTGAATTGCAGACAGATTGCCCTCCCAGATGTTACAGGGGTTGAGTCAGAGGTCATCCTAACACCTTGTCTGAGGGTGGGTGGTGGCCAGTTACATAAACACCAGAGGTACTAGGCAGGGTGTGGAGGGGAGTCAACTGATGCATCAGTAAGTTTTACATTTAATATGTACAGTACATCGCTATCCTAAGAAGTTGGTGCTTTGAGATGGAACGCCAATGTGTTGTCATGGCAATGAAGGTTATAAAATGTGTGTACTTCTACAAGTCTGCAGAAACATTGCCATTCTTGCATGTGGTGTGCTCCCACTTCAGATTCCTCCCCAGTCCCCATCATGGAAATGATGCTAGTTAAAGTTTAGCATCATCCAGCAGTACCCCTGTGTACAGGCTTTGTGCAGGTGTATCGTATCGGACTTAAACATTGTATATAAACCTGTACGTAGTTATATATAGCATTCTGCAGAAACAAGTTTTTACTTGGAATGTTTATAGGAATGTTTGTGATTTCGTGGAAGAAATTGTTTATCAACATATGACCTAAGAATCCTTTGGGTTTATTTAGGCTGCAAGAACTGTTAAATAAGCCGTTTGGTGTGAGGGGTTGTGAACACGGCAGTACTGTGAGTAGCTAGTTAGCAGCCAGATTCTGAGGTAATCTGATTTCTTAATGTGTGGTGAATATTTAATCAATGTAATAATAAACCAATGGAATTAACAGTAGCTGTAATATAGTTGTGCAGTTGTGGGACACAGTAGCAAAGTATGGAGCTCAGTTGTGGGACACAGTAGCAAAGTATGGAGCTCAGAATCCCACAGTTGAATCATCTAGCTGCTAGCGCTACTTGAAGCCAAAAGTGCCTCATCTATTTTGTCCAATCAATATTGATATAAGTTCAATGAGCTGTACACAAACTGGTGCTCTCTTTGTCCTAGTCTCCATTACCCAGCCTTGTTATGAGGCAATAGTGTTTGTCCCTCTTACGAGAGAACCTGGGAACAGTCTATGCAAAGCTTTTGAACCAACTCTTAACTCTGAATATTGATACAAGTCACACACAAAATAAAGCTGAATTGCAAACAATAATGTGTAGGTTGCAGGTTCATGTCTCATAATAGTCAACTTTCTCTAACAGTTCTGTTTCTGAATACCTTTTGTTTTCTGTAAAACTGTTGGAAACGTAATTGCATTATGTAAAGTACTTGTAGTATGTCATGAAATATAGTTTAATTGTTCAGGTAAATGCAGGCTCAGTCACGGTAATGAAGTGATGCCATCTGACGGGAACAGTCATATGGGTTTCTGTCACAACACTCTCTTTCTCTGCGATGTCAAACACAGCCGGGCAAGAGTTGATTATGCAAGACGACTCTTTGTCCCTGAATTCTGGGGACAGGCTTTTTACTCACTGTCCCTGCATTCTGAGATCAGACAGGCCTTGATATTGGTTCTTGCATTTTGTTTGTTTTCCTTCAATTTCCAACACTGATACCATTTCACTGGTATCTCCTTTGGGGCACAGCCATCTCTACCCCTTCTTGCTTCCTCTCACTCCCCTCTCAGCCCTTCCATTGGCTCCCACAGTCAGTCTTCGTCTTCTCATGGAACTATAAATAAATACCTAAGAATAAACCGTGGTGGAACTATTTATATGAGTTGTTATCCACACAAATTAATATATGATTGGACAAGGTAGACAAGAGGGTGTGAATGGTATGATGTCTGAAACACTGTATTGCTGTATATGATTGGACAAGGTAGACAAGAGGGTGTGAATGGTATGATGTCTGAAACACTGTATTGCTGTATATGATTGGACAAGGTAGACAAGAGGGTGTGAATGGTATGATGTCTGAAACACTGTATTGCTGTATATGATTGGACAAGGTAGACAAGAGGGTGTGAATGGTATGATGTCTGAAACACTGTATTGCTGTATAATAATAAGACATTGTGTTAGTTGCTTCCGGACTCGGTTACATTCATGGTTTTAAAAATATGGTAAGTTATCTTTCTGAGTCCTATGTTGCTCAGAACGGAGCTTTCGACATCTTCACGACGTCTTCATCAGCGTTGGTCTGCGCCACATGACGATCGAGAGTGGCGCAGACCAACTCTGATGAAGACATTGTAAAGATGTCGAAAGCTCCGTTCTGAGCAACATAGGACTCAGAAAGGTAATTTACCATATTTTCAAGAGACATTGTGTGTTACCTTACTGAATATGCTGTTTGCCATTTTTTATATAGTAATGCCAAAACACATTTAGAAAGCTACACAGTAATAAACTGTAACACAAACTTTAATTCCTTATTCACATAAACATTTTATTTTGAAACTGTAGTCAGAAAGTTGTAAACATCTGATTTGTTTACATGCATTTGTTTATATATATATATAAATATATATATATTGTATGTTATTTTGTGGTTTGTTTACATAATTTAGATTATGGTTTGTTAATTTTATTGAAAAGTCTAGAGTGCCATTGTCAGAATATTATATGGCAGTGATCAGGACTTCAAGAGAAGACATAATTAATAATAATCATTAGTGCCTCCTGATCACTTGTTGACATAGCATCACTCATGCTGAGGCATTTGAAATGCTGTTGACCTGTAGACTCTAGAAGGACACCAACAGATACATAGCATGCATTTTGAAGAATTTTAACCCATTTGTGAATTAATTTTCATTGATTTAATTTTCAATTATGCATGCATTCAGTCAAACTATTGGAGCAGCTGTCAGTTGAGTTGTCTGATTACAGTTGAGACAGAATGAGGCGTGGCTTGATGGGCGTGTCCTATACTACTGTGAAGACAGCAGGCAGAATGCCAATGAATTATGCATTCCACATGCTGTGCGCTTATGTCCACTGTCTTTGTCTCCAAGCTGTTCCCTTGTCTTTAGGTGGCCAGTCCCAATGTCACAGTCAGCATGGCAATTAGTCCTTGTGTGCATGTGTGTGTGCGAGCGTGCGCGTGCGTGTGTATGCGCATGCATGCATGCATGTATGTGTGTGAACATGAATGTGCATACAAGGATACATGTGCATACATATATATGCATTCATGGATGTGCATGTATATCTATGTGTATGTTTGTTAGCAACATGCCTTGAATTTTGAGGCAGGCTCAGATAAGTTGATGGCATATAGTCAAAACCCCCTACATCAAAAACTAATTTAGAAATTACATGAAACACATTACTTGTAGAAGTAACTAGGTAAATGTATTTTTTACCATTTTGACCAAGAGAACATTCACCTAGATGGGTTTTCACAAGAGGAGTTTTGACTCTGCCAGTACATGTATACTGTCGGCCAAGTACCAGACATGTAGCTTCTGTACCTCTGGCCAGTGTGTCTGTTGTAGTCCATAAATATGTCCACTTCCGTCTTCATACTTATCCCTGAAAGAAGGCACTGTGGCGAAATCACTGTCATTTTATTCATCCGTCGTGAATGTAGAATTCTAACCTATCCTCATCAGACCATGAGACCTGAAAGTGATACATAAGTACGCATGATTAAAGTAGGGATCTGTGGCCCCCAACCACTGCCCCCAACCACTGCCCCCAACCACTGCCCCCAACCACTGCCCCCAACCACTGCCCCCATCCGCTGCCCCCAACCACTGCCCCCAACCACTGCCCCCAACCACTGCCCCCATCCACTGCCCCCGACCACTGCCCCCAACCACTGCCCCCAACCACTGCCCCATCCACTGCCCCATTCACTGCCCCCAACCACTGCCCCCAACCACTGCCCCATCCACTGCCCCCATCCACTGCCCCCATCCACTGCCCCCAACCACTGCCCCCATCCACTGCCCCCAACCACTGCCCCATCCACTGCCCCCAACCACTGCTCCCAACCACTGCCCCCATCCACTGCCCCCATCCACTGCCCCCAACCACTGCCCCCATCCACTGCCCCCAACCACTGCCCCAACCACTGCCCCATCCACTGCCCCCAACCACTGCCCCCAACCACTGCCCCCAACCACTGCCCCCATCCATTGCCCCCAACCACTGCCCCCATCCATTGCCCCCAACCACTGCCCCCAACCACTGCCCCCAACCACTGCCCCCAACCACTGCCCCCATCCACTGCCCCCAACCACTGCCCCCATCCACTGCCCCCAACCACTGCCCCAACCACTGCCCCATCCACTGCCCCCAACCACTGCCCCCAACCACTGCCCCCAACCACTGCCCCCATCCATTGCCCCCAACCACTGCCCCCATCCACTGCCCCCAACCACTGCCCCCAACCACTGCCCCCAACCACTGCCCCCATCCATTGCCCCCAACCACTGCCCCCAACCACTGCCCCCATCCATTGCCCCCAACCACTGCCCCCATCCACTGCCCCCAACCACTGCCCCCAACCACTGCCCCCATCCACTGCCCCCAACCACTGCCCCCAACCACTGCCCCCATCCATTGCCCCCAACCACTGCCCCCATCCATGTACAAGGGACCACATGTTAATGGCCTGTACAGTTTAAGCATATGTACATTGTACAGAGTCAATCATGTAGTTTTGAAATAGTGTCAGATCCCTCTTCAAAGTATTTCAGGGAACAGAATATCACAAACATTGCCATCTGAAAATCAGTGGTAATCATCCATGAATATGGAAGTAAAATTGTGGTCTGTCCCCACGAGGCATGTGAATCCGCTGAGTGAAAGAAATGTTATGCATGCATGTAAATGCATGAATGCACACACGCACGCACACATGCACTATGATAAAAGGAAGATCAACTTTTGCATAAATTTAAATAACACCTGTTTAGCATAGTTTTGTTATAAAATCTACAAATATATGTTGTTCCGTGTATTGTCACATGTGGGTAGTGTATTGTAATCGGAGTTGTAATGGTGACTTATTGTAAAGGTAGGAAGATCAGTTAGTGAGAGACGTGACTCTGATTACTGGGAGAGATGTGGAGCAAATCTGTGTTGGACTAACACAATAGATCCCATGGCTATTGCAGCTGTGATCTTCTGTGAGGTTATGGTCCAGAGTCTGTCATTAGGTGGGGATCAGTTATGGTCCATCTGGATTCAAAAATGACAACAGCAGTAGGACTACTGGTACTTACAGCAATGTCCTGGTGACTGGCCGTAGTACCTTGGAAGTTAAACAATGGTACATGGCCAGATTTGACATGCCTTATAATATACACAAATAACCCCAAAATTGATGAAAGTGAAGTCCATTTGGCCGTACTCTTAAGTTGGCCATGTTCAAGTCCTGGCCCTGGCTGTGATTTGGTTTGAGGATAATCTGCCTGTGTCACAGGAGCAGATGGCTTGTCTGGGCTCGCAGGAACGTGAGTGCATCGTGAATTATTGAAGATTTGTTGGCTCGCTGGCTTGTTCAGTTGTTAAATGTCATGAGAAAATGGATCACATTCAGAATGAGATTGAAGGAGGTGATACTGCACGTGTATTATTTATGATGAGAGTAATTACAGCTCAATTTTTTTATGTGTAATCACCTGCTAGAAATAAACAATGCTCGTTTTCTTCCATTGTGTATGTTGTGGATATTAAGTTATTAATAGCACGTCTTATGTCATATCATCAGTACTGGGGGAACCTAACATCTAGCTGTTTACATGGGGTGGATTGTCTTGGTACACATTGCACTCACTGATGCTCCGTGTTCCAGCCAGTATTTCCTTGCCTTAGTAGAGAGAGTGATCAAAGAATTGTTTAACCAAGCTGCAATTTATTGGTTTCAATAAAAGGAAATGTTGTGGTTTACGTTGCCATTGGAAAAGTCGTTGCCAAATTTGTTGGGAGGAAACCATTACTTAATTTGACATTGGCGAAATATCTCACATTTGATGCATTTTTTATTTGTTGATATTTGTCGTCTTTCTGATTAGTAATAAAGTTGTCATCAAATCATTTCATATCTTTCTTTAGGAATACAATTTGACTCGGTCATCGCATCAAGTGTATGATTGTGTTTAGCCTGTGATACAAACATTTAGAAATGCTGTCATTTGCTGGCAACCAAACAGTAGACATGCAAGGATTCATTCCGTGTGACTATTATACTCACCAAGCTATACCCATTTTCAATGTAATTTGTCATATTCACACAATTTCACCGGAAGGGGTGCACCCTGAATATTATTGGCACTTATACATACATCATCTTAAAACCATTTGGTATTATAATGACATAACCCAGAAAGAAAGAGGAAACAAGAAACATACTGAACTGTGTGGGTAGACATTTATGGATACCTGATACCGCTGACTCATACTGCAGCTAATCAAGTGAATTAAATAGGAGTCAAGGGCTTGAAGCTGCCTGCCCTGCACTGTTTTTGCTGTGGCAGTTAACATAAACTAGCTGTGAGGTTCAGTGTTGATGTTCACGACAGTTCACCCCATGACCAGGGAGTACTGAGTTCATTTTTTTTTAAATCTTTACAACTTGCTATGTTATACATTGAGGAAATTAGAAAAGTGTTTTGGTCAAAAACTCAGTCTCTTAATCATCAATCAGTTTCTGACTGAATCAGCAGGATATGAACCACATTGATGCATTTATGACACAGCTCCAATGGGTTCCGTTAAAACCACCTTACGTCTGGATATGAACACGGTTGAACTCTAGCCAATGAAAAGCTCCTAGATTAACCCATGTTAAAACTGGTTTAAGCTGGTCAGTACTTTTTGTTTTTTGTTCTTTGACTGGGGATTACTGTAGGCAGCATTGAATGAGGCTGAGATAAAAGTACCAAAAAAGAAGAAAAAGGGTGTAATGTTCATGGTCAAAAAATTATTATAGAATATAAATCATCTGTTTTGTCTTTTAAGGAAAACAAAAATGGAGTATTTAAGCAAGCATGATCATATTGCATCAAAGTGCCTGAGATTGTAAAAAGTTATCAATAGCAACAACCCTAGAAAGTAGAAGCCATGTGGAGAAAGCAGCCAGAGTCAGTGAGAGCTGTGGAGTTTGTTTTTGTTTCCATTAGATACTTACATGCCCCCCTCTACCCCTCTGTGTGTGCCTACGCAGTACGCATGCAACATGTTAGTTTAGTCTGTTTTTAAACAAGTTTGTGCGACTGGTGTTTACCTAGTCAGCAGGTAGTTGTTGCAATAAATCCCCTGTGAAAACAGGTCCTTTTTTGGTAAACCCTTTTTCTTTTACCTGATTCATGGTCACTGCAGCCAGCCTCTGCAGTGAGTGCTGATGTTACGCTCAACCGTATGATCACTGCTACCATTATTGACTGTACTGAGGAAACGTCAGTTATTTGTTAGTCACCGCACAAGGCGTTCGGTCAGTCTCCAAGCTTGTGTTTTGACCACCTCCTAGAGGTATAGCTGGGTGTGCAGTAAGACCCAGAAAAGGCTGATGTACCCTGATCTGCTCATCAGACATGCAGGCCTTGAGGCAGGTGAGATCTTTTCACTCATGTGCACAAAGAAACTGTGGAGGTCGTTTGTTATGGTTTCTAGTTCGGCTCATTTATTTATCTCCAAAGACACCATTACTGACAGTGTCTTCATAACGGTTTGAACAATTCTTTTAAATCGGTTTCTGCTCATTAATCACCTGCTAATCTCTAGCATTGGAACATTAAACTTGGGAAAAAAACAACACTAACAACCTACAGGAGAGGGGATCATCTGGCAGTGTCCTGTGTTCACCTTGACACTTGCCAGAATGTGTTCAGAGAGTGCTGGCAATAGCAGTGGAGATGGCCAGTAGCATTGTGCTAGGTTTCGCTGTATGCTATCCTTACCTTGTTCTACAGAACCCCACTGGGTGCAATGTGTACCTTTGTACAGGTGTTTTTCGTGTTGCCAGGCCACCCT
This sequence comes from Escarpia spicata, assembly GCA_963995525.1. Lineage (NCBI taxonomy): Eukaryota > Metazoa > Annelida > Polychaeta > Sabellida > Siboglinidae > Escarpia > Escarpia spicata. Next base: position 65,126,249 of record OZ023208.1, on the reverse strand, counting down.
GTGATGAGAAAGCCCCAGTCTCCCCCCAGGTCAGGATGTACCTTTGTACAGGTGTTTTTCGTGTTGCCAGGCCACCCTGTGATGAGAAAGCTCCAGTCTCCCCCCAGGTCAGGATGAAGGGCGTGACACAGTGAGGGTACTTGGGCATACCAGAGGTGTGACGAGGTCAGTGCATTGATTGTATTTGTGTCTTTCATTAAAGTTCACCACAACCATTGTGATAGTGAAACTAACGTAGACAATTATTTTTTAAGTATCTGGTGCACACCCTAAAAAGGGACTTTGAAGTTTACAGGGTTCAAGAACGCACGTTTATGAGTTTCCGATTTTTCTGTACTTTGCTAGAACTTATGGTTGCATTGTCTGCAAAGCTCTGTATGTCTTAGGTAACTTCTTTTTGCGCCTAAATCCGGAGTTATGTAAAACCTCCTTGTAAGACGGCATGGGCCACTGTATCATCATTAATGCGTCCTAGTGGTAAACACTTGCTCTATCGATTTCACTGTCTTAGCAGCTAGCACCATTCAAAGACCTAGTACTTTTTATGCAATTAAATTTAATAAAAAACTATCATATGGTTATTTGTCTACTTTGTCAAACATTGTTGCATTTACTTAAATTTGTTTATTAACTTATAACGAAACTTGTTCTCCTTAACACACGTGAAGAGAGTACACTTCGAAGGCAAATGTACATTGGTAAATAAAATCAGGCATTACACTAAACATTTACAATGACCAGTTATAGATGTAGGACCTCATTTCATATTATTTGTTTGTGATACAAACATGAATGATACTTTTTATACCAAATACAAAGTGGAAGCCCACAAACTACCCTAAATATTTTAACGCTGGATGATTTGACCCTTCGTGCAATAGAGTTAGTGATATCGTAATAACTCTTGCTGTGGGATAACTATGTTCTCACTGCAAATATTGTATCACACAATCTTAATTCATAGAATTTATAGCTTTCCACATGTCATCCTGTAGGGGAATCACTGAAATCACCAAGCCAAGGCCTAGAGGCAACATCCTATAAATTGCATCATCACTGACTTGATGGGGAAGCCTGATAAGTCCCACCAGGTGATATATATTGTAACATAAACAGCAGTCTCCAGTCTAAAATTAGACTTGATGTCAATGCAAACTTGAGCCTGTCAGCTGTGCAAGAAATATGCAGTGGTGGAGCTGTTGTCATGTTGATTCTGTAAGTAAGAACTAACAGCAACAGTGGTGGAGCTGTTGTCATGTTGATTCTGTAAGTAAGAACTAACAGCAACAGTGGTGGAGCTGTTGTCATGTTGATTCTGTAAGTAAGAACTAACAGCAACAGTGGTGGAGCTGTTGTCATGTTGATTCTGTAAGTAAGAACTAACAGCAACAGTGGTGGAGCTGTTGTCATGTTGATTCTGTAAGTAAGAACTAACAGCAACAGTGGTGGAGCTGTTGTCATGTTGATTCTGTAAGTAAGAACTAACAGCAACAGTGGTGGAGCTGTCGTCATGTTGATCCTGTAAGTAAGAACTAACAGCAACAGTGGTGGAGCTGTCGTCATGTTGATCCTGTAAGTAAGAACTATCAGCAACAGTGGTGGAGCTGTCATCATGTTGATCCTGTAAGTAAGAACTATCAGCAACAGTGGTGGAGCTGTTGTCATGTTGATCCTGTAAGTAAGAACTAAGAGCAACAGTGGTGGAGCTGTTGTCATGTTGATTCTGTAAGTAAGAACTAAGAGCAACAGTGGTGGAGCTGTTGTCATGTTGATTCTGTAAGTAAGAACTAACAGCAACAGTGGTGGAGCTGTCGTCATGTTGATCCTGTAAGTAAGAACTAACAGCAACAGTGGTGGAGCTGTCGTCATGTTGATCCTGTAAGTAAGAACTATCAGCAACAGTGGTGGAGCTGTCGTCATGTTGATCCTGTAAGTAAGAACTAACAGCAACAGTGGTGGAGCTGTCGTCATGTTGATCCTGTAAGTAAGAACTAACAGCAACAGTGGTGGAGCTGTAGTCATGTTGATCCTGTAAGTAAGAACTAACAGCAACAGTGGTGGAGCTGTTGTCATGTTGATCCTGTAAGTAAGAACGAACAGCAACAGTGGTGGAGCTGTAGTCATGTTGATCCTGTAAGTAAGAACTAACAGCAACAGTGGTGGAGCTGTTGTCATGTTGATCCTGTAAGTAAGAACGAACAGCAACAGTGGTGGAGCTGAAGTCATGTTGATCCTGTAAGTAAGAACTAACAGCAACAGTGGTGGAGCTATTGTCATGTTGATCCTGTAAGTAAGAACGAACAGCAACAGTGGTGGAGCTGTCGTCATGTTGATCCTGTAAGTAAGAACTAACAGCAACAGTGGTGGAGCTGTTGTCATGTTGATCCTGTAAGTAAGAACTAACAGCAACAGTGGTGGAGCTGTCGTCATGTTGATCCTGTAAGTAAGAACTAACAGCAACAGTGGTAGCAGTAGCTGCCGTCATGTTGATCCTGTAATTATGAACTAACAGCAACAGTGGTGGTTGTAGCTGCCATCATGTTGATCCTGTAATTAAGAACTAACAGCAACAGTGGTGGTTGTAGCTGCCGTCATGTTGATCCTGTAAGTAAGAACTAACTGCAACAGTGGTGGCTGTAGCTGCCGTCATGGTGATCCTGTAAGTAAGAACTAACAGCAACAGTGGTGGTTGTAGCTGCCGTCATGTTGATCCTGTAATTAAGAACTAACAGCAACAGTGGTGGTTGTAGCTGCCGTCATGTTGATCCTGTAAGTAAGAACTAACTGCAACAGTGGTGGTTGTAGCTGCCATCATGTTGATCCTGTAAGTAAGAACTAACAGCAACAGTGGTGGTTGTAGCTGCCATCATGTTGATCCTGTAAGTAAGAACTAACTGCAACAGTGGTGGCAGTAGCTGCCGTCAAGTTGATCCTGTAAGTAAGAACTAACAGAAACAGTGGTGGAGCTGCTGTCATGTTGATCATGTAAGTAAGAACTAACAGCAACAGTGGTGGTTGTAGCTGCCATCATGTTGATCCTGTAATTAAGAACTAACAGCAACAGTGGTGGTTGTAGCTGCCGTCATGTTGATCCTGTAAGTAAGAATTAACAGCAACAGTGGTGGTTGTAGCTGCCGTCATGTTGATCCTGTAAGTAAGAACTAACAGCAACAGTGGTGGCAGTAGCTGCCGTCATGTTGATCCTGTAAGTAAGAACTAACAGCAACAGTGGTGGCAGTAGCTGCCGTCATGTTGATCCTGTAAGTAAGAACTAACAGCAACAGTGGTGGCTGTAGCTGCCGTCATGTTGATCCTGTAAGTAAGAACTAACAGCAACAGTGGTGGCTGTAGCTGCCGTCATGTTGATCCTGTAAGTAAGAACTAACAGCAACAGTGGTGGCAGTAGCTGCCGTCATGTTGATCCTGTAAGTAAGAACTAACAGCAACAGTGGTGGCTGTAGCTGCCGTCATGTTGATCCTGTAAGTAAGAACTAACAGCAACAGTGGTGGCTGTAGCTGCCGTCATGTTGATCCTGTAAGTAAGAACTAACAGCAACAGTGGTGGCTGTAGCTGCCGTCATGTTGATCCTGTAAGTAAGAACTAACAGCAACAGTGGTAGTTGTAGCTATCATGCAGTTTTATGATATTTCAGTTTCATACTTAGAACTGTGTCCGCCATTACATTATGCAATCTCTCATTTGTGGTAAAATTTTTTGAAATGTGTTATTTCTTTTGATGAAATCATTGCATAAACTGCTAAATTATTTTCAACTGGGCCCAATAAAAATTCAGCAAAAATGGCAAAAGTTGACTGGTTCTATATACTATAAAAGAAGGCTAGTCACACTTTCACAAATTACCCCATCTAAGAATCATAATAAATTATGTTGATTATTTTCAAAAAACCATACTTTTACTAAACCAGCTGTGCATATATATATATATAAATTAATTATTATTGTTTGACTGGGCCCATACAAAATGAAGTGAGAAATGGCAAATGTTGTATGGTTCAAAGTCAATCACGTCGATGATTTTCACACAACCACACTGTTTTATTCAACTGACTGCACATGTAACTTAAACCAATCACACTCTGCTGTTAGTGTTATGAACATCAATGGGCATGATTTGTGAAGGGCTAAATGAGCTGCGCAATGAGGTTTAAGTGGTGTAATTTTGTCTTGCAGGAGACCATGAACAGAGCACTGGGGAAGACATAGTGTAGTCCTTGAGAGAGCCATGTCGACAGATGTAGTGTGTGAGGCCTTCCAGCAGCATGCATGGAAGAAGGAGCTGTGTGCCAACTGTCTGAAGGCACGCAGTCAGCATGTCGGGGTCCCAGTGCCAACGAAACGCACCTCCATCAACACCACGCTATTCCAGGATGCACCAGGAGGCAGTGGGGAAGCGGAAGAGGGGAAGACGACCATCGTTGGTGGGAAGACTGTGAGACTGAGTGGGAGAGATGCTCGTGGTCCTTCCCCACGGAGACAGATGGGAGGGGAGAGTGCTGACAAATGTAATTCCTTGGGAGAAGGTGGAAAACCTGCCGATGTTAAACCAAAGCCAACAATTGCATCGAAGCCTTCCAAACTGCATAAACAGACATCAGATGAGAAGCTCAAGATGAAGGAGTTGACCTTGAGAGGTGAAGAGGCTGCGACATCTCCAGGGGGTGATGGGGAGATGGAGGACCCTGGGGTGGCCGTCGAGACAACCACGACCAAACAGGCAGCATCCAGCGGGGTAGTGATGAGGTATTCCGCGGCGAAGAGTGCGGCCATACGGCCAGACGTTACAGCGAGGACAAGGAAGTCGAAGAGTTCTCGCCCTATTTCCCCTCCCCCCTCTGCCCCGGGTGGTGTAGAACCCACCTATGGGGAAAACAGGGAAGAGACACGACCAGATGACGGCAAGGACAAGTGTGCTGCTGATAAAGCTGTTGATTCCTCAGAGACAGGGAAGACACACTTCTACCACGAGTATGACGTCAGTGGTCGCGGGACACTGCCATCTGGTGTAAAGCGGCGCAAGGGGTTGGACACAGTACCGACACAACCATATAAAGTCGTGGACCTCACAGGCCCTGCTGCAGCTTGTGTTCAGCCATACACCATCGTGGACGTGACATCCACCCCACCCCCTCAACCCTTGGACCACCCCCCCAAACAACCCTCCTCCCCTGCCCCTGACCAGGAGAACAGCGGGGGGAGTAGCTGTTCCCATGGAAGCAGCTATTCCGGAGGGAGTGTCGGATCAAGGAAGAGCAGAACATCATCAGAGAGCTCTGACAAGGTTGTTTCCCTGCGGAAAACAGAAACAGGCTTGTCGAAGAGGGATAACACCCAAGGGACGACCGTGGTGGGATCGGGGGCGCGGGATCGGGTTAGGGTGATGTCTCCCAAAATGTCAATGAAATCCTCCAAGGATTCGGAACAACTGAAAGACGAGGGTCGCTCCCCGAAAACTGCACACAAAGTCCCCATCACAATCCAGCGTCAACTGGTGCAGCAGCAACACACCTACGAGGAGATATCACGTGATGGTAGCATGTCACATGACCAGGATGACACGGGGGCCTTCATGAGACAAACCTCTAGTCGCGCATCAGCCATCAAGTCTGCGTCTTTCGAGGCAAAAGTCGCCGCACTTTCAAATCTAAACTTGAGCTCATATTCCAAGGACGGTGATAAGAAGCAAGCGGAGAATGAAAGTGAGCGGAAGATTCCTGCCAAGACGCCACCTGTGAGTCGCCGGCTGAACTGCAGCTTGGCTGCATCGCAGAACGTGAAATGTGCCAACAAGTCACCTCCAGCTTCAGCAAAGAACAAGAAAGGGCCGACGTCATTCTTTAAAAAACTGCTCGGGATCGGCGGCAGAAGCAACAGCAACGAACTCGGTGGAGACTCTTGTAGGAAGATTGAGGAATTTGACAGACGGTCGTACAGCCTTGATGTTGATGCAAAAGAGACAGATTTAGAGGGTGAGGATAAGCGAGACTCGCTTCGACGGAAGACAACCCTGGAGTACCCAGGCAGGACATCTGTAAGGAAGGACTCCCTCCCCCGCCTCCCAGACGACCTGAAGGAGGCAATAGAGAAGGCTGGGTACATCCCCAAGACAGAATCACAGCCAGTCTGCAAGGTGCCGTCGCCACGCCCAAGAACTGACATCTCATCCTGTCAGAGACAACCATCTTCCAGACAGTCTGACATCACTTCCAGGCAGAGACAACACTCTCCAAGACTGTCTGACATCACATCCACTCAGAGACAGTCTGACATCACTTCTAGTCAGAGACAACCTTCTCCCAGACAGTCTTCTCCGGCACAGAAGACAGATCAGAAAGATGTTGTGGAGCAGATGGTGGAACCAGACGAGGAAGAGATCTACGGGACTCAGAAGGCTGCAGAAACAGAAGAACCTTCTACTTCCTCTATCACTCCATCTGTAGAGACTGCTGCTGAAGACATTGCTTGTGAAGACCCAGCAGTAGAGACCGTGGAGGTGAAGATAGAGTCAACCACTGAGACCACTGAGGACACGGCTGATGGCGACACAGAAGCCTTCAGTGACGAGGGAAGTGGTTCCCGCCGGGAGTCAGTTGGGGAGGAGGGAAGGACGACCTTGGAGGGCGCCATCAAGATGAGGTCAAAGTCTGAAAGTCAGGCCAAGGCAGGTTGGTGAACGACTTTCTTATTTTACCTTTGTTCCAAACAAAAAAGGTGTTTATAATATTGTTTGCATTGTCATTAGTGTTCAGTAGTTATGGCAGGCAAATTCATGTGTGGCCTATCTGTTTGTCTGTCCAACGGTATAGTAGTATTAATACTTCATTTTCTTTTATTTACAAACTAATTTCACCTATTACAGTACAACAAAATGTCAACAAGCACTTAGCTTTAACACAAATATGAACAGTTCTATTTCAGATTGAACCCATATTCAAGTACATAAAAGTATTACAATAAATAAGTTTTATTAAAAATATTTGGTGTCAACAAAGTTTCTGTGAATTTCTTTTAAAATTGTTTAACAAATTCATCGATTTGAGTCCCAGACATTTTGAATAAATGTTTGGGCACTTCTGTATCATGACTTGAGTGTCGTGTCTTGTATGTTGTTTGTTGTCTTGCAGCGAGGGCAGCCAGACGTATGTTATCCGCCCCACCTCCTCCCCCGCCTGGCTCATCCACTCTCTCCATCGGGTCATGTGACCTCTCACTGCCAGTCAGCCCACCGGTGTCGCCACCGTCGCCCCATGGCCTATCAATCAGTGGGCCGATCGCCATCAGTGGGTCAGTGGGCGTGGCCAGCACCCTGCCCCGCCTCGGCAGGGCGCAGGACGGACGCAGGAGGGTGAGTATGCCTGAAGATGTTCTTCTGAAAATAACAATTCTGCTTCCTCTTTGTCTCTAGTGGGGTGGGGGGTGGAGGCCTTGTTCTGTCATCTCAACGGGTCATTTCCATCTATCGTAATCTTCTGTCATTCTCTCCCATCCTAGGCTGCTTACCCCGGCCTCTTGACATTATTTCTTTACATTATGTACTTCTACATCTTAATTTTGGTCTTTTTCTGCAAATAACAATTAGCTAGGAAAAATGCAAAAGGTTGACTAACTTTATTTAACCTATTCCATTTCCTTATATCACCAGCAGAAGTAAAAACTGCTGGATGGGTTAGGGTCAGGGTTTTGGAAATCTACACCAAATAACTGAATAGACCATTGGCTTGGATTTTGTATTTAAATTTAAAAAAATTAAATTCCATAAATTAAAAATTACATTTTCCTGTGGGAAATATTCAAGCTTTTTCATTGTAAAAAGCCTAAACATTATACTGTTATTTATTCTACCTTAATTTGTGTCTATTTAGCTTAGGCAAACAAATACTATTTAACCTTTAGAGCTTAGGTAGGATTTGTGTGTCAACAGTGAATGCCTACATTAGTGGCGCCCTCACATGGATAGTTGTGAAACAAATTAATAATTAAACACTGATCTCTAACCTAAGGTTTATGCCATCTTCAATCCATGCTTATACTAACATTGTTTCCAGTATTTTGTGATTCTGACTTGTCACTGTCTTTGTTTGATCAAGTCTTACATTATTACTGTTAAAGCATGAAATTAATGTTGCAATAAAACTTGCAATTGTACGTTTTCAGGACAAAAAAGTTATTTCTTAACAATAGCTTTAAAATCAACATGGCCCATATTTTACACTAAATAAACAATTTCTTTAGGATATGTTCTAGGATCTAAAGTTTCAGTTATAATAAAAATTCATTAGGTGACATTTATTTCAGCTGTACAACATGTAAAACATATTGATCTTGTTCACATGTTTCAGGCAGTTACACGAATGCACAGGAATGTTTTGTTTCGTTTAAAATAGATGGTCTTCTATATGACGTGATGGTGCACTGTTAGTATATCTGTATGGGATGTCATGTTCTGTTTGCACTAATCACGTCACCGCACTGCCTGTTGCCAGGTGTCCACAGATGACCAGCAGTGCTCAAGACGACTCAGCTCAGCCCAGAAACACGCTCGCAACAAGACTGTCTCCGAGGGCATCAAACTGGAAGACATCAGTATCATATGTGAGGACAGTTATAGTATATGTCTCTTTCCTCTTGTCTTCATGCACCTCTCAGCTTGGTTTCCACGGATTTAGGCACAGTAGAAGTTAACTTATTTTTATTCTTTGGAAAAATATCTTCACTAATTGAGCAGTTCATTTAATTAACATTATTTAACGCTCAAACACAGTAAGCTATGGTAGTGATTAATGATTTTTAAAATAAATAATGATTAAGGAATGCATCTGTACAGGGCATTTGTATATTTAAACCATCATATTAAAACATTTTATTTTGAAAAGGTGTAGTAACAAATGGTTATGGTTAATAATAATAATAACAAGATAACTTCTATTGCGCATAAATCCTTGGAAACCAAGCTCAGAGGCGCATCAAAACAAAAGGGTTGGTCAATCTCAAAATCCATAAGTAGTTTTTCAGTTGTCAACAGATGGGTCAGGGCGCTAGGGAGCTACAGTGGATAAGCAAGGTTGTAAAGATACGTTTTTAAATGACGACGGAATTTTGTAATATTTTCAACTGATCTAACACTAAGAGGGAGCATATTCCAAAGAGTTGGTGCAGCAACAGAAAAAGCCCTAGTTCCAATGTTAGTGTTGACTCTAGGAACAAAAAGTAGGTCAGAACTAGATGATCGAAGCTGGATAGATTTTCTTAAAGGAGTAAGCAATAAATGCAAATAAGATGGTTGTTTATTGGACAGTGCCTGGTATGTAATGGTACAGATCTTAAATATGATACGATATCGTACAGGAAGCCAATGCAAAGTCTTCAAAAGTGGCACAGAGCGAGAAAAACGAGGAGATCTTGTAACTACTTTTGCTAGACAATTTTTGACATGCTGAAGTTTTGTAATATCCTTGCTAGCGATATTATAAATTAATAATAATAATAACTGGTTAATGGGATAATCTGCATGAGATAATATAATTTTAAGTACAATTGGTATGAATATTTGCATTTCTTTGCCAATCTATCATAGATGATTAAATCAAGTAATTTTCTTATTACACAACTAAGAAATTCGATTCACGTCGACGTTTCCACCGCCAAAGGTGGTCAAAACATCAACGTGAATTAAATTATCTAGTTGTGTAATAAGGCAATATTTTTATTTAATTCTTCCAAATTAATGAACATTTTCATGAATATTATAGATGATCTGTTACGGTATAACTAAGGTGCAGTTTTGTGAGAATTCACTGCCAGTTAACATGTGTATAGTGATTATTATTTTGACAGAATCTGGTATATGTATCCATCATCCTACTACTACTAACTTTGTTGTCTATTTTTGCTGCTAGGTGGACGTTCAGACAATGATCAGATAACACGATCGCTGGACACACGAGTGAGCAAGTTCTTCAACCGAGCGCTGCCGCTGCCACCTACCGATGAGAAGATCCCAGAAGAGGGCGCCACTGACGAGAACATCTATGAGTTTGTGTCATCTCAGAAGGAGCCGAACGGGAAGGCTGTGATTGAGAGGGACAACTACGAGGACATTGAAGATGATGAAGGTATCTACAGCAGTCCCTGGGACCTCAATAACTCCATACAGCTCATGGGACTCTCGTCCAAGCAGCGCGATGAAATCACCAAGGATTTCACCACCGTCAGTAATGAGAATGATGACGAATACAAACTCCCACGGGCCATCAGCACTGACTACTTGGAACCTGTCAGTCAAGCCGACATGCTCGACCGCCTGGTGGAGAAACCGCAAACTTTTCACTCGGCAAAATCTAACGGTAATGGTGTCGTTGTCACCGCGGCGAGATCTGATTGGTATCCTCATCCAGCAATGACGTGTAGCTTGCAGAAGAACAAGAAGCTGCACTATAGCATTGCAGAGCCATACGTGACGATGTTTGCTGACTCCGGACGTATCCTGGATAAGGATCGACTCGCATTGAACTCGCGGGAGGGATTCAACAAGATGTGTTTGTCTAACCTGGAAACGCTGCAGTTGATCTGTGAGGGGATGTACATCGAGTTTGTCAACGTCAAGACACAGTTCTGGCAGGATGCGCGGTGGGCAGACTTTGACCTAGTGAGGGAGAAACCAACGTATGTCGCCGGGCCGGTGGCGTTCTACAAGGCCAGGAGCAGTCGGGTGACTGGGTCCAAGTGTCTACTCATGGTCAGTGCATGATTATTTGTTTTAGTCCCTGCAATCCTTTGCTGTGTCATCATATCATAAGACCCAGTCCAGTTTGCCCTCTTGACAACACTTCACGTATACTCTTCCGCCATTTTGAGATTTCACACTGTCCGTCCATCTTGACGATGATGGTTTTATTATAGCAATTATTATACATTGTTATAGTTTGTATAATGAGGGTATTAAGCAACGAGTGGCTGATCTTCCCTCTCAATACACGTTATACAAAAAGAAAACAGATTGTACAATTGAAGAGAAAAAAACAGAAACACAGATCACCGTAGTTTCATGAATACCCACATTAAAATTGCGACAATGAATGCTAATTATATAAGTCATTCATGTTATGTACTGAAAAAAATCGCTTGAGTTGATATTCAAATGTTAGAAATGCATAAGTAGAATGCACTGTTGTTGTACAGTTCCACAATTTTACACCTCGATGTCTAATGGTTTTATACAATACATTGGTTTTTGAAATTGGTACATGCAGTAGCTTGGCATGGTGTGTCCTGTAGTCGTGGAGTTCATCATTTCTAAGGAACATTCTTGTCATAACCGACAGAAACATATTCTTGACAACTTTATACATATACAATACAACTGTGTATTCATAGAGTTTTCTTACTGGTAAAATCGACAGTTTTGTGAAGAGTTTGTCTGTAAGTGCTCTGTATGGAGCTGACATAATTAGACGAATTGCACACTTTTGTAATTTGATTAGAGAACTAAGATATGTGTTACAGGGTCCTCCCCACACTTCAATACAACAAGTTAGGTATGGATACAAAAACACGTAGTAAGCGCTTTTTCTCTAATACCATAATGTTCTGATTTATTAAGTAATATTTTATGATCGACCGTAACAAACACTTTACTGAAGTCAAGAAAGACTCCCAGTACATAATCACCATTGTTTCTAGCTGCAGCTACTTTATCTACTAGTTGCATAAGAGCCATGTCTGCAGAATGATTCTTCCTAAGTCCAAATTGATAAATCATATAAAATATTATGTTTGTTTATAAAAGTCGTTAATCTGTTGTACATTAATTTGTCTAGAACTGTTGAGAAAACTTGCAAAATCGGATGGTAATTGTTTGCATTTGTGTTGTCAACTCCTTTGTAGATTTGGGATAACTTTTGCAATTTTCATGTCGTCTGCAAAAATACCTTTTTTAGCAATAAGTTAACAACATGTGTGAATGGAAAAAGAAAAGTATGATATGTTAATGTAACAGTATGTGGATTGATTAAGTCCCATCCTGGACTTGATATTTTTTAATCTTTAATTATAGTTTGTACTTCATTCGCTTCAACAGGTGAAATAAATATTGTATGCAAATTGTTGTACTTAATATACATTGACGGGTCAATGGCATTTGGGCTAATCTTTTCAACCAGTGATGGTCTAATACTAACATTATAATTATTGAAGTATTCAGCAATTACTTTTTTATCTGTTATTGGCTGATTAGTAATAATCATCTTCGGAGATTGCGCAGACATTTATTTTTGTTAATTATTTGCTAAATAAGTTGCCATGGTTTAAGAAGATTCGATTGATTTAGCTTTAACAAGTGTTGATAGAGATTTCTTTCTGCAATCCTTAAAATTGAATTGAGCTAATTGTGATGTACCTTATAGTTAGTTTCATTAGTAAGGCTGGGTGATTTATTTTTTTATTTGATGGAGGTTTTCAAACCATCTGAAAGCCATGGTTTCTATTACTGTATTGTTGTTAAACCTTTACTTCAGGAAAGCAGTTGGAATAATGCTTTGCAAATTCTGAACAGAAGTCAGCATATGCATTATTCGGGTTGTCAAGCTCAGAAGTAACAATAGACCAGTCAACATTGGATAGACTTGTTGTAAACCTTGCTATATTCTGGTCGGTATAAAGCCTTTTTAGTTATGTATTATGGGTTTACATGTGTTGAACAACGATTATTATTGATACAGTAAACAGGAAAATGATTTGATGTATATCTGAATATAGTATTAGTATGCCAGAATAGGTTTATGTGCTATTAATAGCTTATTAGTAAAAATGTGATCAATAAGTGTGGCAGATGTAGCAGTTATTCTGGTTGGTTTGCTAATTACAAGGATATACGACATGGTATACATACATTTAAGAAATCTTTTATGCGACCACCTTTTTTAGTGTTCCAGGCTGGGATGAGAATAATGTTTCTTTTTTACTTGGTCTAATATCTTTGTCTGCATGGGGTGATTCAGCATCAGTTTGTCACATACCTGACTCAGTCCAGCGACATTGTCATACCTGCGATGAATCATGTCACTGCATCATGTTTATGTTGTCATCCATTTCAGTGCTTACACCCGCCCAATTTCATATTTTCAGATCAACTGCAAGTCGGTGAACCGTGACCTACTTCAGTGTCGCCATGCCAACGTCATCAGTCCCGTCGCCATGTTCGCAGACAAGATCCCGTCGGACTTCTTTCCTGACCAATCAGACAGTAGCGACACCTACCAGCTGTTCGGCGACATCGACACAAACATCGCCGTGCTCAACTACCATTCCATTGACTCTATTGACCACTACTGCCATGAGATGGCGCTGCTGTACGGCAACGACAACGAGAAGTATGATCGCTGTGTGTGTTACATTCTCGCGCAGATCATGAATGCGTTGCTGTACGTCCACGATCGCATTCACTCCGTGTCGTCACTCCAGTCATACAGCGTTGCCGTGGTAACCTGTGTCGTGAGCAGCGAGAAACGAATTATCCTGAACCCGATGAAACAGAATGACAGTTGCGGTCTCCCTGAGTTGTGTGATGACATTGTGATGCTGCTGACCAGAGACCTGCTACAAGGGCGCACTTCAAGCATTCCGTCTACGCGTTACTCCAGAGGTTTCACCAAAGTCGTTCATGTCCTCAAGACTGGCGCCGATCTCGACGCCGTCATCTGCGCACGTAACATGCTCGAGTTCCTGCTGTGGGGACCCGTTGAGGAGGACATTGAGATACTACTGCTCGCTGAACAGAGGGAGCATACATTCCACGTGTGGTTGGAACTCGTGCGGTGTCGATGCGTTAACACGCTCGCGCTGGAGCGCAATGCTCCGACCGTCGAAGCTGCGGACCGACTCAAGTTCCTGTGCTCTGTCAATGGTCAGTCTCTCTACCAGACGGCCAAGTTGCTCGGACTTTGATGATGACCACGTCTTGTGACTGCGATATCTGTGGCATTGTGGGTATGCCCCACTGGAGAATAGTTTCGTATTCAATGATGTCTCATTCAGCTGATAGATACGGTGTTGTTAATGGCATCAGAAGTAGTTGCTTTTGCAACGAACGTGAGATTGTTGATTTGTGTCAAATGGTTACGTTCAAGTAATTCATGAAGGAAATATAAAAATATTGACAACAAGTTATACCAGTCAATACATCTTACTACAAAATGTGCAAAATTCTAGTAAACATAAATTATATCTTGTGTGTTGGTTGTCATGCATGAGCAGTTCCAGACCAAAGGTAACTTTGATTCTGTAAATTAGTTCTTGTGTGATTACAGTAAGTTTAAAAACGTGAATTGAAAGAGTAAATACATTAATCACATTTCTGTTGAATCCTGCAGTGATTAATTATGTTGGTCTGGTCACGCATGAACGATGCTAACCTGAACCATGGGAGGTAAGATTAATTTGGTCACACTTGAGTAACACCAGGTTGAAGGGTGGTCACACATGACCGACTTCTCTTGGAATTGTTCTTTGGTACTGTAGTCCTTGGGCAAAGCTCATTTGAACATAATATTGCTTCAGTGGTGTTGGTCGGGATTGGCTCTACCTAGCTGTATGGATCTGTACAAGCTGGGCTTGGCCTAAATTCTAGTGATTAAAACTAGCATAATTGTAGATTGACATTGGCCGATATAAACAGTAGTTCATATGTTTCTGTATTACAGGGTGTACTTTATTTGGTTGTATATTGCAATGTGTGTATTATATTTAGTTGGTGATAATATTTATTTTGTGAAAACAATCCAAGGGTGAGGTATCCATCAGATTCTGCAGCTTGTCTTTATATATGCAGACAAATAGTCTGTTTAATTTGTGTTTTATGTTTGTTATATTCTTTGAAAGACCCTGCTATCACTTAATAAGTATTTCCATGAAATGTTTGGCAGAATAGTTTCAAAAGTCAACTGCGATCAAACAGTTCTGTAGTGCGTCTATATTATTTTATATTGACATTTTTATACATCTGCTGATTTATATTTTGTATTCTGAATGCTGGTGGAGCCACCATTGTGGTTGTTTACTGGGAAACCAAGGAGAAGATATTATAATATTACGTAGGTATTGGTTACAGAGGTGTACCAAAAATTATTCTTAAAAATGCATTGGATGCAGCTTGTAATGCATTTGTTTTGATAAATAACTTGTATAAATGTGCACTGATTATTATGGTGACTGCTATATTATGACAAATTGTCTTATTTTTTGGACAACCTTATGCAACAAAGGTGTGTATTTTCAGTTGATTTTACAACATTGTACTTTCATACACAGTGTAGCTAATTGACAACTATGCCTTTTTATTGGAACCAATGCCTTATCTGTGTCTGTGTCAGTGTTGTGCCTTAGGAATATGATGTTGCAAAGTCATAAGTGCTTAATATAATTTTTCCTAACCACCAACATCAAAATGGGTTGTATTTTATGGTTGTGTTCATGAGCACAAATCAAAATTGCGTGCAATGCAAAGATTCACCGCATAATTTATATAATTTGATTATGTATTTTTTTTAATTGGTCGTCTGTATAACATTAGTTCACATGTATTCGCCAGGTGGCAGCACACATTGCAGAATATTGGTTTATTGATATTCGCTAGGTGATAGCAGAAGTGCCAGGTAATTTCGAAGCGATTCTGCGATTGCATTCAGCCGGTGTGGTACGTTAAAAACTCGACGGTAGAGTGTTTAACCTATGTTTAAAACATCCACCGATGGATTTGATATTGTTGTGGGCGATCTTTTACTTTCTTTCCTAACCATGAAAACGACCACCTACAGCCGCCAAACTTCTCATCACAGATTCACAGTCACACATCTTACATACATATACACACACTACGTTACAAAAACAATTCCCTTGATCAAAATTCACAAAACAAACTCAATAAAACTCGACATTACCGGCAGCGACTTCCCGTAACTCCGCGGTTACCGTAAAATCAAGCTCATTTATGTAGCGACGCCTCGACACAGTATCAATTTCACGGTTTAATTCTACGGGTAGTCGCCGCCGCTGGCGCGTCGAGTTTTACTTGAGTTTGTTTTGTGAATTTTGAGCGTTATCGGAATGTAAGAAAATTATTTTTTTAACGTAATGTGTGTATATGAATGTAAGATGCGTGAGAAGTTTGGCGACTGTAGGTGGTCGTTTTCATGGTTAGGCCAGAAAGTAAAAGATCGCCCTTGATTTATTAATTATAGTTATGTGATTATTTTGCGTTGGAGACAATATGTGTATAAATCTTGCATTATTATTTATTTGATAACAATTGAAATATCGGCAGCCATGGTAGAACATTTTACAGAACTATGATTATTATCACCAGTTCTTGTCAACAGCATCTGGAATCTGTAGTATTTTGAACCTAGGTTGAAATCACTCTTAAGAGAGTAAAACACTCTTAAGAGAGCAAGTGAGCCTCTAGGTGAAAAAACACGACCGTTGTGTTTTCGATGGTGTTCTGAACCTATTACACCATTAATACAGGCAGGTTGGACTTGTTATAACCCAGAGGTTATAACCCCATTAAGCCGTATATGTTTTGGTTGTATCATATATTAATTCCTGGTTATGATCATTTGAAGATCAACATGCTATAATTAGTATCGGCTTGATGAGCAGCATTGTAAATACTGTGCGTCGTATCGGGCTTGTGCAACATATGAAGCTATAAGTTATTGTCGTTACTGATTATTTTACGTCATTGTATGTCCAGTAAAACATTCAAGAACATGTGTAATTATTTCAGAGTTGTGTTTTTTCTTTTCTCGGCTGCGCTGTTCTGCTTTGACACGTGGTGACATTACAGTCTCGCGATAACTAGCATGTAGTTTGATGAACTCACGTTTTAGAACTACACGTACTACTCTGAAGGTTCGTGTGTCGTGAATGTGCGCGAACGTGTAGACTGTTACTAAAACCAAATATTGTCGCATTTTTTGAATGGATGCATTCGTAGGCCTACCAGAAAACAAAAGTCATATCAGCACCCAATCCATATTGTGTGGGTGTCATGCATACAATAATCTTTTCTTGGGGGAGGATAGCGGTTGCATCCCATTTATGATTCAAATTTAACAAATGTTTGTCTCGTGTTGGTGACATAAGTATAAGAGCGAGTGACGTACCTACCGCCGTCAAAGAGGAAATACGGTGTGGGGCATATTCCCGACAAAATCTCTTGTGTATATAGTTTGATAAAATGCAGGTATATTTCGTAACCTGGTCGATGGCAAACCTCGATCGGAATATGATGCTAACGGGTTTATACAGGATTTTTTTATGGCATTTCCATTCCAAAAGACGGATTTCAACAACAAATGTGGCAAGTAAACTGTTGTTACGCAACGCATGTCCAGTCCATTCTAATTTAGTTGCCAATAACTGCAGGTAGCGAAGAATAACAACATAATAATACATTTATAACTTTAAATACTGAAACAACAGCACGACCTCATATTGCATTTTATAGGACGGCAGCTTTATTCACATGATAACTGTATCCATAACATTCTAGGAAAGCGTTTAAGACTCAAATTACAATTAAATCAACCCGTGTCATACAGGCAAACATGCCACCAATTGTGCGATACAGGCAAACATGCCACCAATTGTGCGATACAGGCAAACATGCCACCAATTGTGCGATACAGGCAAACATGCCACCAATTGTGCGATACAGTGTTCGGCCGTTACGGATGATTGGAATTGTCTTCAGAAGCCCCAAGACCGTCATCAATCCATTCTAGTATCAGTGACCTACGTTTGTGCTGCACTGTATTTGTGATTTCATATGACATAAAACTGGCAAGATGTTCAATGCACTAGTTCTACAATACACTGTATGCGTTTAGGCATTCCTATTATTTAGATTAGTGACGCGTAGCTTATTAGTAGATAAGTAGACTTATTTAAGTTATTATTCCGGAAAATGTCAGAGAGAGCGGCAAAAGCCGCCAGTGCACTGAGCGTGTGCACCTTGCACGGTGTGAACAATTCTACAGACAGGAGCAGGCTCATTGACCTTGGAGTTGCGCTAGATTATTTTATTCTTGATGAATCGGACCTTCAAGTACGTTCACTGGTATGTACACATTTAATTGATATAATAAGTCGTGAAACTAGTTCTCAATAATTGTATACGTGACTGTTATGGTTATCTACTCTCCAGCTGGGTTTACATACTAATCATACTGAACTATTTTCCGTGCGTCTTACGAAAACTATATTAGTAGTTTCTCAATTTGATGCCGGTAGACTTTTTTTAAGTGTAACATATACGTATGTTTTACAATATTTAAGTCCCTTAATCCACTTTGTTATGTACAGAACATACAGCTATTATCATACAGGACCCACTGCTGACGTTGCCACTATTCATCTCTGTTGTCGGGTTCGGCTATGCATGAAACTATTTTCATGTAGTCGTTTTAAACAGTTCTCATCCAAACTGGGGAATGTTCAACGCATTTATGCCCACCGAGTTCTGACATCACGGCTTGGTATTTCCTATTGTATACACTGGGTGCAAGCCGAACTGCATGGGACACTCGTCCATAGTGCGGACATCGCCGCTCGTTCGTTCATCCCATTGGCTAGTCTCCCGTTCCCGCGGGAGAACCTGGAATCACGGCACGTTCCCATGCAGCACCCCATAGGTAGTTACGCCATTGCCACAACTTGATTATAAATTCAATAATGGACTGCGGCAGAGTGGCACACGATTGGTAGACTTGGCTACGTCACTGATGTTTACCGTATTTCAACTGTGCACTTGAGTGAAGTAACATATCATCACACATTATAGCGTTGTTATGTTTCTAGTACTATATTCCACGCAAGCCATATCCACATCTGAAAATAATGGATATCTTGACGTTAGGAGTTTACCGATTCAACCAAACATGTGCAAAATCGTTTGTACCACGTCCATTTTAAAGACGATAACCAAGTTGTGGCGGAGTTGAAATAGCAATGTTCACTCGATGAGTTTGGGATCTCTATTGACGCCTTCTGGCGGGGTCAAACGGACGTGACAGACCAGAAGGAAGCCCCACTGCTGACGTAGCCACTGTTGTCGTGTCCGGCCGATGATGTCGATAGGGATATGTCCCCGTTCTCTTTCCAATGGGCCACCTGAAACACAAATAAAAATCGATTTTTATTTGGCGTAGATAACTTTTAAAAACACGTATGCAAAGGGAAATTGTTATAGGTCTTATATAGCGCCGTATCCAGTCTCTGGGGCCGCTCTCGTCGCTTTACACGTCACTCCCGGCTGACCTGTTCATTCGAACAGTATCCCTACTGCTCGTGGCGAATCGTGTGGTGAGCAACACAACAGAGGGCGCCACTGTGGCATTAGGTTCACTCTACCCTAAGACATCGGGTATGCATGCTGTACTTGACAACAGCGGAACTTAAAAGTCAGCAGAAACGTGTTTAAAGTAATGTTGATAATTACAGCCCATGGTTTGTTGCTCCACGGGTGGATGTGATGTTGATAACAACAGTCCCTGGTTTGTTGCTCCACGGGTGAATGCAATGTTGATAACTACAGCCCCTGGTTTGTTGCTCCACGGGTGGATGCAATGTTAATAACTACAGCCCCTGGTTTGTTGCTCCACGGGTGGATGTAATGTTGATAACAACATCCCCTGGTTTGTTGCTCCACGGGTGGATGCAATGTTGATAACTACAGCCCCTGGTTTGTTGCTCCACGGGTGGATGTAATGTTGATAACTATAGCCCCTGGTTTGTTGCTCCACGGGTGGATGGAATGTTGATAACTACAGCCCCTGGTTTGTTGCTCCACGGGTGGATGTAATGTTGATAACTACAGCCCCTTGTTTGTTGCTTTACGAGTGGATGTAATGTTGATAACTACAACCCCTGGTTTGTTGCTCCATGGGTAGATGTAAATGTTGATAACTACAGCCCCTGGTTTGTTGCTCCACAGGTGTATGTAAATGTTTATACCTATAGCCCCTGGTTTGTTGCTCCACGGGTGTATGTAAATGTTGATAACTATAGCCCCTGGTTTGTTGCTCCACGGGTGGATGAAATGTTGATAACTATAGCCCCTGGTTTGTTGCTCCACGGGTGTATGTAAATGTTGATAACTATAGCCCCTGGTTTGTTGCTCCACGGGTGGATGACATGTTGGTAACTACAGCCCCTGGTTTGTTGCTCCACGGGTGGATGTAAATGGTGATAACTACAGCCCCTTGTTTGTTGCTCCACGGGTGGATGTAAATGGTGATAACTACAGCCCCTGGTTTGTTGCTCTACGGGTGGATGTAAATGGTGATAACTACAGCACCTGGTTTGTTGCTCCACTGGTGGATGTATATGGTGATAACTACAACCCCTGGTTTGTTGCTCTACGGGTGGATGTAAATGGTGATAACTACAGCACCTGGTTTGTTGCTCCACTGGTGGATGTAAATGGTGATAACTACAGCCCCTGGTTTGTTGCTCCACGGGTGGATATAAATGTTGATAACTACAGCACCTGGTTTGTTGCTCCACGGATGGATGTTATGTTAATAACTACAGCCCCTGGTTTGTTGCTCCACGGGTGGATATAAATGTTGATAACTACAGCACCTGGTTTGTTGCTCCACGGGTGGATGTGATGTTGATAACTACAGCCCCTTGTTTGTTGCTTTACGAGTGGATGTAATGTTGATAACTACAGCCCCTGGTTTGTTGCTCCATGGGTGGATGTAATGTTGATAACTACAGCCCCTGGTTTGTTGCTCCACCGGTGTTTGTAAGGGGTCATTCACATTTTTTAAAGTTTACCCATTCTACCAAAGGGGGGTCAAGATACGCGTAGTAATTACTAAGTTATGAAATGTCGGTCGCATGTCAACTGCATAACCATAGTGATTGTAAATCAATGTTTACAAACATAATAATGATGGTTGTTATTATTATAAATTATGTCCTTTGCATGTACCGTAACGTAACACTTCTACACACCTACACATGACTTTCGTTCTGGAAAACTTTCGACATTTTAAAGTACCAATTCAGGGAGACGGAGGGCGGTCTGATAATTAGTACGTTCTGATCATTGTAAACAACTAGTTATCATTGTTAAAGACTAAGTGAAAGCTATCCTTTTATTTCCAATCTGAATTAAATATACTTCAAAACCAGTGTCCTGTTTTTTTAATGTTAATCCTCTCCGTCACCCTATTCGTCACCCTCTCCGTCACCCTGTTCGTGGTCCCTTTTGGTAGCGTTTTCTAATCACATTATTTGACAAGAGCATTATGTTGACCAAATTCAAAGAAATTGCAAAAGTCTTTAAACTCACCTTGTCTTCCATGTCCTTGTCGAGGTGCCCTTCCGCCTCGTACGACCGGATGGTGCGCTCCCCTAGGCGCGTGAGGAGCGAGAAGATGCCGAAGCCGACGACGATGATGGCGAGCGAGCCGAGCACGAGGCCCGTGTTCATGGGGATGATGATGAAGGCGCTGATGAGTGCGATCGTGTCGAGAACGTAGATGAAGGATGCGAGGACGATACGGTGAAAGTGACTGCCGAGGGTAGCCCCCACCGGCGCCATCAGCGTGACGACGGGCGCCGTAACGGCGATATACTCGAGGGCCTCTTGTGACATCGTCCGCATCACCATAACCCGCCAGTAGAAACATAGGCAGCTGTCAGGGGTACAATAATAGTAACAATAACGTTAATAATAATAATAGTAAATATACATAATTATATGTGTGTGTGTGTGTGTGTGTGTGTGTGTGTGTGTGTGTGTGTGTGTGTGTGTGTGTGTGTGTGTGTGTGTGTGTGTGTGTGTGTGTGTGTGTGTGTGTGTGTGTGTGTGTGTGTGTGTGTGTGTGTGTGTGTGTGTGTGTGTGTGTGTGTACATACAGAGGTGTATATATATAATCTCAAATATAGTTGACAATTAAATATAAAAATTGTCTTGGAAATTATCGTCGTATTGTACAGGCATTAACAATCAGTACTGAATTGTTTTAATGTGTTTCCGATGAAATACACACAGACTAAACGCGTGTCATAGCAGCCGCGTTCAGGTTTGCTTAGCCAAATCTTAGCAATATTTTACTTATTTGTTATTATATATTTTAGTAGATTGTAAACACTGAACTACTTAACAGAGTTTTACATGTACTTCGGATTTTAATGTATAAATGAAGTTATTATATTATCATTATTATTACACGAGACTTGACGTGGACGTCCACGTTTGACTTGCACTGGGACTCGAAGAAAAACAATATTTATTACATAACAGGTATGCCGTGATAGTATGCTAAAGGAACAACACAACTCGGACATTTTGTGGTCTACGTTAGTGCCAGAATGTTAATGGCTCGCGTTTTTACGAGCAGCGATGCGTGGTGGCAGTAATGTGTCAGCTACCATGGACGTGACGTCACTGTTACGCTGCGCTATTTCCGCCTACTTCTACCTGTGCAAAAGGAATTAACTATATGGCATCTCTTCTGGATTACCTCGAAATACGACTGCACGGTGCAGCGGGCAGCATAAGAAAACATCTACGGAACTTAGTACGACATCCAATGTATTATCAACGTGGTAAGTTAACACATTATTCTAGGTTTGTTTATGACGGTTGACCGCCTATGATGTGCCGCTTGGACCTAGCCTAAGTGTTTTGTTACAACGTGCTTTGTTCCAATCTCACTAGCCACAACTAGCACGATCCGAGTCCTTCAATGTATCCCGCAGTGTGGGACTGTCTCTGACACGTCTTTTGATCGCCTCCGTGACCAGCACTCGGTCATGCACTGATGCAGTGGTGCTTATGCTCGGTTTTTTTTATTATATATATATATATATATACATATATATATATATATAAAACAAGTATAGCTGTTCCGCTCTTCTTGATCTCCGACGACGTTGCCCGGGAATGTCTGATGTTTCCGTTGTGTTGTCCGCACCAGTGAATTCGCGGCACACCGACCGCACATAACCGCCTCTTCGTGTACCACGGGTAGTCTCCGACCCTTGTCTTTGGACTCGACTTGTCTTAACCACGTCCCACCTGCCGACCACTACGCTCCTTGACTGCCTTTCGGAACTCACGCCAGAACTGGTCTTTGCCTAACGTGTCTACTCCGCACCCCGCCAGACAGTAGACACATGCTATCACCAGCCATAGGAGCAGTTAGACAACTTTCGCGACCGTCAATGCCCTGCCCGACACAGAAAACTCCTATAGTCACCTCACCATTATTTAAACACAATCAGATTAAAATGCGTCAAAGAGCTGGCGTGTGAATTTAACTGTTGCAAGGGCTCAAGAAATCCCACATATACGACGGGGAGGTTTCGACATACCAAATGACACTTTGACAAGGCGGGAAGGTAGGGACGCACGTCCACGTTATGCTTAATAAAACGCTTTAGCCTCTGTTCATGTAAATATCGTAATCTGCTAACCTGCCCATGTCGCTGTTCGTGTATACATCCATTCTCGAAACGGTGTACAATCTCAAAATCGATAGGACGTACGCTGTGCCAGTTGGTCTAACGCAACCCAAAAATAAAGACCCGTCTCCATCGTCTGTTAAGCACGCACCTGTTAGACGCCATGAGTAGGACGGAAGTAGGTGTCGCCACCTTCTCCGTCACCCGGAAGAGAAGCGTCAGCATGCTGAAGCTGCAAATGTCGAGTCCGCCGCCGGCGAACGACGTGAAGAAGCCGCCGATGAGGCCGGTGACGAGGAGCACGACGGCCTTCCACGCCTTGAAGTCGTGGATCTTGTAGTACGTCTTGCGGTCACTGTAGCGGTTGAGGAGGAAGAGTGCAAAGGCGAACGAGAACCAGATGGTGACGAAGCCCATCTTCTTCTGGCTCGGCGACAGCCACACGTCGATAGTGTGGAAGCCCGTCAGTGCTCCCACCGCGCCGCCCATGAAACACAGCGTCACCGAGTGCCACTCAACCTGGCAACAGACCATGATAATAACAATGTATGCTCCCCTCGTCTGGTCAAATGCTAGTCCCTCTCATCCGACCGCCATTTTGGTCACAAATACGTCTTTTCCCATTTATTTACCCCTGCAATATTGTTCTTTGTATGGGGTAGACCACCCCGTAGGTTTAACCAGATTTAACAAGATTGCCACCAAGATAAGCACTCTAGTTAACAAGTGGACAAGGAAGTCTTTGGCTTATTGACAATCCAACTTTTTATGTGTTTCTGAGGTATTCTGTACATTAGGTTAAACTCATATACACGTCAATTTCAGTACACTGTAAAAATATTACTTACTCCTTAGGTTCTCTGTGACGTCGATAATCCTCGCTCAATATTTTACTCCCCCCCCTTTGTAAGTAGCTTTTTGGTGACACAATTTCATATTACCTGTATTTGCATACGGTATGATACTGTTCGATCTAGCAGTAATCTAGTTTATTGAAAACAAGGTGCTTGACATTCGCCAATACACTGTATATATTTAATAAAAACTGAACGCCAGGAAACAATGCACATTTTACGTAATGGGTGACGCCATCGCGTGGCAATTGATTTATAATGGTGACGCCGTGAATGATGCTGCTCTGATCAACGAGTGTTGATGTTATGTTGATCACTAAGTCAAATTACCAACCACAATTTGAAAAAACGGATGTTATGTTATAACTGTGCAGTAATAACAAAGGTGTACATGGGTGTACAGTGGACGGCGATATTTTATGTGCATTTATCAAAAACAAGCAACTATACACACAACCACAATAAACCCAGATTGTCTTATTGTATGGTACTACTTACACGATTAGGCCGAACAGCAACGTTGGAATAATTAGTTGTTGTGGAAGAATAAGGTTTAAATTATGTGAATTCATAGGCGGATCCAGGTGGGCCTAGATGGCACGTGCCCCCTAGACCTTAGGAATTAGGCGTGCCCACAGGCCTTTTAGATGTTGGTTACTTCGACGCCAGAAATGCTTCGAGTGAGAAGTTGTTCCAAAAGTAATATATCTGTAATAAATATAAGCTTCCTACACACAACAGCAAAGCTGTTTTGGTTTGGTTTGAGCTAATCTCGCCGTCTACGGGTTATCTCGCTGACACAGAGGCAAACTGTCCGACACGTGGCGTATAGAATGAACAACGTGTATATATGCTTATGATAACGGAACATGTTAATCTTCTGTGAAACAAAATGTTTACTGGACAAATAGACGCAATCAAACTAAGGTCATTGCATTATAACAAACGCTTGATCCAATTCGCCGTTGGTATATTTTCCCTTCCAAATATAGGGATCTAATCAATGTGTATCATCTACTCACTAGAGGTCGTTAGTTTGTGAAAGTGCGTTTGCGATTGCCGCCATTGTGTGGTCGCGACGGACCGTGGAGAGGACTAGTGAGTTCAGATTATCACGGTTGGACCAGCGCGGTGGGAGCGTGTGACCTTGGGAGTTTAAAAACAGAGTTAACAAAATTGGTCACCCAGAGCGTTAGCTCTCAATGGAAAATGGACAAGGAAGCCTTTGTCATCTCGAGAGTTCAACCTGTGTGTATCTATATGTAACCCGCCCTTCTAGGGATTTTGTCGATTTTACATTTAAACATGTTCATGCTGCTAACATTTAGGCTCCCACAAGCATCATTCTGCAGAGGATCTGCTTCATCCATTCATAGTCTACTGTGAGAAGGAATACTTTCGCATATCTCTTTTCTATGCAGTACCTTCACGAACGTTTCTTCGTGCTGTCTATTCTTCTATCTTTCTTAATTGAGAAGAAACTTCTATTAATATTTTCATAGCCATACTGTATCTTAAAAACTCCTTTCTGTTCACCTTCCTAGTCTCAAGTGTTTCAAACCACATTTATTTGTAAAGCGAATGATAATCAACACATTTCCACCAAAGTGCATTTATCGTACTAGAACTCACCAAACACGTATTAGGCCCAAGTGTAACTTGGCTGTGGGCTCTAGGTATATGTTGTTGTAGTGCAACAGTAAGATTGCATTACGGGAAAATGTTGGAAGAATGTTGTCAAAAAACCAAGGTTAATCAAACCAAATAAGGTAAATCCAGCTTATTAGACGCAAATGTGAAAAAGTGAAGGAGTCGGTAATTGAGAGTGAGTGAGTGAGTGAGTGAGTGAGTGAGTGAGTGAGTGAGTGAGTGGATGGGTAAGTGGGTGAGTGATTGATGAATGAGAGAGTGAATGAGTGAGTGCGTGAGTGAGTGAGTGAGTGAGTGAGTGAGTGAGTGAGTGAGTGAGTGAGTGAGTGGGTGAGTGATTGATGAATGAGAGAGTGAATGAGTGAGTGAGTGAGTGAGTGAGTGAGTGAGTGAGTGAGTGAGTGAGTGAGTGAGTGAGTGAGTGAGTGAGTGAGTGAGTGAGTGAGTGAGTGAGTGAGTGAGTGAGTGAGTGAGTGAGTGAGTGAGTGAGTGGATGGGTGAGTGGATGGGTGAGTGATTGATGAATGAGAGAGTGAGTGAGTGTGTGAGTGAGTGAGTGAGTGAGTGAGTGAGTGAGTGAGTGAGTGAGTGAGTGAGTGAGTGAGTGAGTGAGTGAGTGAGTGAGTGAGTGAGTGAGTGAGTGAGTGAGTGAGTGAGTGAGTGAGTGAGTGACTGAGTGAGTGTAACAAAGACAGCGAGTCAGTGATTGTCAACGACAAAATGGGTGTACAAGTGAGGGAGTAAGTGGAAGAGAGAGTAGGTGGGTGGTTGCTAGCTGTCACACAGTTACATGCAGTGCTGGAAGAGGATGGTGTCAAAGTGAAAGAGTACGTTAAACAGGGAGTAGATGAACGGTTGTTAGCTGTGATGGAGCTAGTGCTTGCCTGTATGTGTGAAAGAGGATGGTGTCAAAGTGAAAGAGTACGTTAAACAGGGAGTAGATGAACGGTTGTTAGCTGTGATGGAGCTAGCGCTTGCCTGTATGTGTGAAAGAGGATGGTGTCAAAGTGAAAGAGTACGTTAAACAGGGAGTAGATGAACGGTTGTTAGCTGTGATGGAGCTAGCGCTTGCCTGTATGTGTGAAAGAGGATGGCGACAAAGTGAGTAAATGAAACAGAGTAGGTAGATGGTTGCTAGCTGTGACATAGTTACCTGTATGTGTTGGAAGAGGATGGCGAAGGAGGCTGTCGACATGCCGCACGCCTGCACCATGAGCGAGACATCTCGAGCCACGTCGGGCCGTGCCTTGATGGCGAGTGTCAGGACAGGGTAGGCGACGGCCCCTCCACCCTCGCTCGTCATGCCTGCACTCAACAGACACACAAACCAGGCTACATGATGACCTAGCCCATGTCCATTCGTGAACGGACAGTGGCGCTCTTTGGAGAAGGCTCATCATACAACCCGATCACTGCTCCCATTGGAGTGCAACAAACACATAAGAAAGTAACTCCAAATCACCCTTCGCTTTTTATGCATTGCCAGTTGGCAGGTCAAAGGTTAATATAGCAAGGAAGCGAATGAACCTAGAATGAGGGACGTGTCCCGTGTTCTAGAGCGTATGGGACGAGATGATGCCAGACTGCCCCCAACCATTAGCGTATTAATAAATAGATGGTCAGACATGTCGTATTTTATTGTTTGAAATCAGTATCCTTGCTTTGAAATTCTGCGTAAAAGTCCGTATAAATCCGTAGACCCCCGATACATGTTTATTGGTTTGTTGTCTGGACATTTGCATCCAGACATTTAAATATGTTATGTAAACGCATCGACCGTAAAGAGAATAGTGTTTTCTTTTTTTGGTTGGCGATAATTGTTTACAACATAAAGATAAAATAGAAACAAACTATGACATATTTGACAGAAGCAGTGTGAGGACGTAGGCAAAATAAGTAGACCTCGTATGCAAAATAATTCTGCTATGAAACAGTCCTGATCAGCGATTAGAAAATATACAAATTAGCGGAGTTATTTTTAATAACCGTTGTGTTTGTACAAACGTGTGCCGCTTCAGCTTGAATGTGTCGCTTGTTATTGACAACATAGTTACACACCGTAGTACGTGCAATAAGACATGTAAGTGTAGCGAGTAGCACTGCGAGTGTCTGTAATAAGACATGTAAGTGTAGCGAGTAGCACTGCGAGTGTCTGTAATAAGACATGTAAGTGTAGCGAGTAGCACTGCGAGTGTCTGTAATAAGACATGTAAGTGTAGCGAGTAGCACTGCGAGTGTCTGTAATAAGACATGTAAGTGTAGCGAGTAGCACTGCGAGTGTCTGTAATAAGACATGTAAATGTAGCGAGTAGCACTGCGAGTGTCTGTAATAAGACATGTAAGTGTAGCGAGTAGCACTGCGAGTGTCTGTAATAAGACATGTAAGTGTAGCGAGTAGCACTGCGAGTGTGTGTAATAAGACATGTAAGTGTAGCGAGTAGCACTGCGAGTGTCTGTAATAAGACATGTAAGTGTAGCGAGTAGCACTGCGAGTGTGTGTAATAAGACATGTAAGTGTAGCGAGTAGCACTGCGAGTGTTTATAATAAGACATGTAAGTGTAGCGAGTAACACTGCGAGTGTCTGTAATAAGACATGTAAGTGTAGCGAGTAGCACAGCGAGTGTCTGTAATAAGACATGTAAGTGTAGCGAGTAGCACTGCGAGTGTTTGTAATAAGACATGTACGTGTAGCGAGTAGCACTGCGAGTGTTTGTAATAAGACATGTAAGTGTAGCGAGTAGCACTGCGAGTGTTTGTAATAAGCCATATAAGTGTAGCGAGTAGCACTGCGAGTGTTTGTAATAAGACATGTAAGTGTAGTGAGTAGCACTGCGAGTGTTTGTAATAAGACATGTAAGTGTAGCGAGTTGCACTGCGAGTGTTTGTAATAAGACATGTAAGTGTAGCGAGTTGCACTGCGAGTGTTTGTAATAAGACATGTAAGTGTAACGAGTAGCACTGCGAGTGTCTGTAATAAGACATGTAAGTGTAGCGAGTAGCACGGCGAGTGTTTGTAATAAGACATGTAAGTGTAGCGAGTAGCACGGCGAGTGTTTGTAATAAGACATTTAAGTGTAGCGAGTAGCACAGCGAGTATTTGTAATAAGACATGTAAGTGTAGCGAGTAGCACGGCGAATGTTTGTAATAAGACATGTAAGTGTAGCGAGTAGCACGGCGAGTATTTGTAATAAGTGTGCTTGTAATAAGACATGTAAGTGTGGCGAGTAGCACTGCGAGTGTCTGTAATAAGACATGTAAGTGTAGCGAGTAGCACTGCGAGTGTTTGTAATAAGACATGTAAGAGTAGCGAGTAGCACTGCGAGTGTTTGTAATAAGACATGTAAGTGTAGCGAGTAGCACTGCGAGTGTTTGTAATAAGACATGTAAGTGTAGCGAGTAGCACGGCGAGTGTCTGTAATAAGACATGTAAGTGTAGCGAGTAGCACTGCGAGTGTCTGTAATAAGACATGTAAGTGTAGCGAGTAGCACTGCGAGTGTCTGTAATAAGACATGTAAGTGTAGCGAGTAGCACTGCGAGTGTTTGTAATAAGACATGTAAGTGTAGCGAGTAGCACTGCGAGTGTTTGTAATAAGACATGTAAGTGTAGCGAGTAGCACTGCGAGTGTTTGTAATAAGACATGTAAGTGTAGCGAGTAGCACTGCGAGTGTTTGTAATAAGGCATGTAAGTGTAGCGAGTAGCACTGCGAGTGTCTGTAATAAGACATGTAAGTGTAGCGAGTAGCACTGCGAGTGTTTGTAATAAGACATGTAAGTGTAGCGAGTAGCACGGCGAGTGTTTATAATAAGACATGTAAGTGTAGCGAGTAGCACGGCGAGTGTTTGTAATAAGACATGTAAGTGTAGCGAGTAGCACGGCGAGTGTTTGTAATAAGACATGTAAGTGTAGCGAGTAGCACTGCGAGTGTTTGTAATAAGACATGTAAGTGTAGCGAGTAGCACTGCGAGTGTTTGTAATAAGACATGTAAGTGTAGCGAGTAGCACTGCGAGTGTTTGTAATAAGCCATATAAGTGTAGCGAGTAGCACGGCGAGTGTTTGTAATAAGACATGTAAGTGTAGTGAGTAGCACTGCGAGTGTTTGTAATAAGACATGTAAGTGTAGCGAGTTGCACTGCGAGTGTTTGTAATAAGACATGTAAGTGTAGCGAGTAGCACTGCGAGTGTTTGTAATAAGACATGTAAGTGTAGCGAGTAGCACTGCGAGTGTCTGTAATAAGACATGTAAGTGTAGCGAGTAGCACGGCGAGTGTCTGTAATAAGACATGTAAGTGTAGCGAGTAGCACGGCGAGTGTTTGTAATAAGACATTTAAGTGTAGCGAGTAGCACGGCGAGTGTCTGTAATAAGACATGTAAGTGTAGCGAGTAGCACTGCGAGTGTCTGTAATAAGACATGTAAGTGTAGCGAGTAGCACTGCGAGTGTTTGTAATAAGACATGTAAGTGTAGCGAGTAGCACTGCGAGTGTTTGTAATAAGACATGTAAGTGTAGCGAGTAGCACGGCGAATGTCTGTAATAAGACATGTAAGTGTAGCGAGTAGCACTGCGAGTGTCTGTAATAAGACATGTAAGTGTAGCGAGTAGCACTGCGAGTGTCTGTAATAAGACATGTAAGTGTAGCGAGTAGCACTGCGAGTGTTTGTAATAAGACATGTAAGTGTAGCGAGTAGCACTGCGAGTGTTTGTAATAAGACATGTAAGTGTAGCGAGTAGCACTGCGAGTGTTTGTAATAAGACATGTAAGTGTAGCGAGTAGCACTGCGAGTGTTTGTAATAAGACATGTAAGTGTAGCGAGTAGCACTGCGAGTGTCTGTAATAAGACATGTAAGTGTAGCGAGTAGCACTGCGAGTGTTTGTAATAAGACATGTAAGTGTAGCGAGTAGCACGGCGAGTGTTTGTAATAAGACATGTAAGTGTAGCGAGTAGCACGGCGAGTGTTTGTAATAAGACATGTAAGTGTAGCGAGTAGCACGGCGAGTGTTTGTAATAAGACATGTAAGTGTAGCGAGTAGCACTGCGAGTGTTTGTAATAAGACATGTAAGTGTAGCGAGTAGCACTGCGAGTGTTTGTAATAAGACATGTAAGTGTAGCGAGTAGCACGGCGAGTGTTTGTAATAAGACATGTAAGTGTAGCGAGTAGCACGGCGAATGTTTGTAATAAGACATGTAAGTGTAGCGAGTAGCACGGCGAATGTTTGTAATAAGACATGTAAGTGTAGCGAGTAGCACGGCGAGTGTTTGTAAATGCCGTTAGATGAATGGAGTAATTACAAACTGAATGGTACCGATACTTTCGTGCAATGACAAAACAATTTGTCCCAAACATCTTGAACAATTATTTATATATTTTCCAAACAAAACTATTTACTGTCTAGGGTCGTTCGCCCTTCTTGTCAAGGACGGCTTGAACGATAAGTCCTGGTTTGATGACATTATCGTGTACGTAGGAAAGAGTAAATTGGTAGGTATGGTGCCCCACAGAAGGCGACACGTGAAAGAAGCGATATGGACAAGAAAACCAAAGGTTTTGATCAACCAACCAAATCGATTGGAAATACGAGCTTCCGCGTGTCTGCGATGACCTCATCCGAACTGTACTGTTGTTGATAAGAAGAGCGAAAATCTCTACAGAGGTAAATCAAGCGTTGGATATGATAAAATATTAAATATAATAATTGATGCACAAGAATGTTCAGATATTTGCCCCAACGAGTTTACCTGCGATCAGTCCGCCAAATATCATGGTGAGCGTCATGATGTACTTCTCCTTGTAGAGATACCATCTCCCGTAGCTGATGAACGTCGACCAGTAGATGAAGTGAACGAAGCAGACGGGCAGCAGGAAGCCGACGGCCCGCCGGTGTTTGGCGATGAAGCTGACGTGCCATCGGGGGTGGTTCAGTTGCTCCGTCAACTTGAGGTTGTGGTCGTCTGACAGACGCTGTCCTACAACAGTCAAGTAGATGGTTGAGAACGTGTCGTGTTTCAATCACTGTTGAGAACGTGCCATGTTTCAAACACTGTGTGTTTGCACTGTGAAAGGGAGTCTTTAGAACAAGGTGCGCGTGTTTTATGACTACAAAATGTATGCGTGCAAGGTTGTAAGTGTATATTGTTAAATACAATTATATTGGCGAGTTTGAGGCAAACACATTATTTGTTTTTTCAACAACTTAAGTATTAAATGTTATATCGTCAACCACAAACGACGATCCTCTGCGTCGCATTATGTTTTGATATGCACCGTCTCGAGCTGGCACGCACAGTCACCACTGTTTCTTACAATTCGTCTTTGTTTTCATGTGTGTCTTTGCAAAACACAGAGTCGCTGAACATATTCATGGTAGTACTATGTCGCTACCCACAGTGACTTAACCTTCCCTGAAACCTTACAGTTCCAGTGCACATAGTATTCAACGTACTGTTTTCCAGATTTCACTGTCGTTCAAACGGAAATTGAAATTTCTTCATCCTTATATTTTCCCATTATGATGGGATTCAAAAGTGAATTTGGGTTTCCAATATGTATTTGTCTACTGTGACCTGCTATTTAGTGTTATTTATTAATTTTTAATATATACAACGTCCGTATTTCTTATACAGTCTACCACGTATTGTTTGTTATTCTCTTGAGTTGTTATTTCCATCCTGCAGAGACGCAAATTATATGAACCGCTCTAACCCCGTCTATGTACAAACGACATTGTTATGATTGTTATTTGTAGTAGTGGTACTCTTAGCTAAATGTGTTATGTCGATAGCATTTTAGATATATGCAGAAGGCCATATGTTGTATGCCTATATGCGTATGATAATCATTTATTCATATATACCTCTATACCTGATTCTACATGATAATCCGAAAGAATTCCTCGTATCTGAACCTGTTCCAGCTTCTGAGACATTGAGGAGTTAGCAGCAACCATTGAGATGTCTGCCACTGTAGATTCGCTCATTGATCGTCAGTCACAATTTCCATTAATATATCTTTGGAACTTGCTACATTGTGTGAACATCAGTGCTTCACCAATTCCAACAAACTGCGCCTTTTCTCCTCTATAAATATAATTATCAGTGTGGCTCCCGAATAAAGTTTGAAAATTTTGGAACAGTTAACATCCAATATAAAAATATTCTGATACTTCTACAGAACCAAACACAATCTGCAATGCAATTTTAGTTGCTTATAATTGGAAGCTTTGGCATGAGTCTGCCATATTCTCGAGTCTTCTGCATATCTTAATACAGATAATGCACATATTTGCTCAATTTGAATACCAGAAACATTTGATTAATGCGTAAGGATGCCCCGGTAGTGTGTTGGCACCGCGCTGACTTAATTATTACTGAATTAGTTTACATCTCAACATTTCTAATTTCCAATCTCAGTACATGGCGCGATTATTTTTTAAATAAATACAGTGGCCCAAAGAATAAGTCGTAATATGTGGACATAGATGAAATGTGAATCACAAGACAACCTTTATCCGTACTCACACAAGACATTCTATTTAAAATAAATTATTTTCTTTTGTGAAATTGTTGTGTTTCCCCGTGGACCTCTTCTTCTCAGCGGTTTAACTCTGTTTCTCCAAACTTACCCTCCCAGAAGTATTTCTTCAGACAGGCTTTGAAGCCATTGGCACAACAGCCTGTATCTTCTTCCTGCTTGGACTTTTCCTAGATAAAATGATGAGAACAGTGAGTCTAATAAACGTTGTGAGTCACACTCGCCACGCGCATGCACGCACACGTACTCACACACTTACAACACACACACACACACACACACACACACACACACACACACACACACACACACACACACACACACACACACACACACACACACACACACACACACACACACACACACACACACACACACACACACACACACACACACACACACACAACCCATAAGCTCCGTGGAAGTAATCATGAAGATCGGAGGTCGGCAAATTGCGGCGGAGATATTTCATGCGGCCTACGGACTAAAAGTGAAATTCTGCTACTTTGTTTGGTGGCGCAGCAACAGCACCAACTGTCAAACTAGTCATGATGGTGTAATTTGTGTGCCACGAACACTGACCAAGGACAATGAGTGGTTTGTAGTAGTGATGTCCAATTGTTGTTCATAATTAAACGATAATTAAAAGATAATAAATCTTATTCGTAAATTGTATTAATTTGTAAGTTAAAATTCAAAGCATTTAGAAACAAGATTGCTTATATCCACTTTCCAACCATAGCATAATGTACGTAACAGTTCCCACGGGGATTATACTAACGATCATCAATCTGCAATGTTACATGTGTGGCCCGCTGACTCATCCATTCATAAAGGATGCCGGCCCCTGATGAAGATAAACAAATATCACAAAACAATGTAGACACATAATTTGTTGGTCACATTTATCACATTGATACTTATAGTTTGAGTAGAGCATTTCCAGATAACAAAAGAGAACATGGCGCCCTGAACGAAACTAAAAAATCACGGTGCTGAACACTACTGATTGTGACGGGCGATACACATAACCTGATAAACTGCAGCACACATGAGGGGAAATAATGTAGACGGAAACATTATATCAGCATCGTCAGAGGAAAATAGGTGACCGCTTCCCGAAGAGGAAAATAAAATATCTGCGGGATGTCCTTTTTCCGACGCTATTATATGAATGTGTCTTGGTAGATCCGTGTGTGATTGACGTGTTTGTCATTGGTTTGTGTACAGTAGCATCAATACAGGAAGAGCGTCGAAAGGTTCTAATGACTTACCTGGTAATTATTGTTTAGATACGATGATGACGTGTTCACCATATTGACCAGAATTCATGCAGTTCCACTGAAAACATAATACATGTCTATTAGACGTTTTACAGTTAGTCCACGATTTCTTACAGATTGCACAAATCAATGAAAGATTACGAAAAAAACCTCCCCACCATACGACCTGTGAACTTCCCAAGGTGGGCAAAATCTCCACTCAGGATGCAAAGGTGGATCAATACAAAAAGCAACGACAATACAGTGGCACTTCCCATTCTCTGGGCCAGGAGTACCTCTTCACAACATAATCACGAATCTTGACAGGCTGCAACAACTACATACTTGTAATTACACGGCGATTGACAAAGATTTAACAAAGATGACTAATGCATATTTAATGTATCAACTTGTTTTTATGTATAACCCTTCCGAAATATTTGTCAAATGTTCTTTAAAAAAAAACACGCGATATTCAGCGTTTGCTCCAGCAAGTTTGCACACCCATCTAACAGCACACAACTTAAGCTATACTTTGAAAAGTCTACTTGATTATCTGGATTTTGCCCAGTCATGCAATAGGCAAAGCAGAACAGACTATGGTGACTGAAATGGTGTTCAAACATGATGATATCGACTAGAAACTATTGTCAATAATACTAAGTGGTTAGAGTGTTGTTAAAGCCAATGGAAACTACGATACTATAATATGTATATGCATCACACGTTGGTTACTGACGCACAGCGTGCATGCACGACAGACGTAACATAGCGTACAGTATTGGAAGAACATGGATATGATCTGCCACATCATGGGCTTCGGCTTGAAATACGTGTGCTATACATTACGTGTGCACAGTGCCCGTAGCCCTCTGTCAGAATCAATATGACATATTTTCTGCTAGCATCGATTTATATATGTGTGTGTGTGTGTGTGTGTGTGTGTGTGTGTGTGTGTGTGTGTGTGTGTGTGTGTGTGTGTGTGTGTGTGTGTGTGTGTGTGTGTGTGCGTGAGCATGTGTGTGTGTGTGTATGCGTGTGTGCGTGCGTGTGTGTGTGCGTGTGTGTGTGCGTGTGTGTGTGGTGTATGTGTGTCTCTGTGTGTGTGTGTGCGTGCGTGTGTGTGTGTGTGTGTGTGTGTGTGTGTGTGTGTGTGTGTGTGTGTGTGTGTGTGTGTGTGTGTGTGTGTGTGTGGTAAGGTGACATCAGGTATAATGAGCACCTTAACTGTGGTAGGGTGACATCAGGTATAATGAGCACCTTATCGTAAATTGCATATATTTTGAGAACTACTCATTGGAGTGTGGTCCGGTAAATTTTCTGAGTTGGTAAACTGTAATTAGTAAGGCATTGTTCTACCGTTGGCAGCGATGTGCCTAGAGAACGTCTTTCGGACTTTTCGTCCTGCCACCCGGGGTGTCACTCTTAGATTACCTGACACAGTGTATTCATTGATCAGACGTCTAGGACTGTCCATGGCGCGTCCAACTCTGCGTGGCAGACGTGGGGGCACGCGCAAACAGCGCGCGATCCGAACGCGGATTACCAGTCGTTTTGAAGATCCTTCACGAATTGTATGTCGGCAACGCAGTGTCAGTGCGAATCTGATAACTCTAAGAGCCGCCCCTCTTATGCCACACGATACGCCATTCGTCAATATGGCATTACTGAATGCTCGTTCCGTGTGTAATAAAGCTCTTAAAATCAACGAATACGTCGTTGAACACAAATGCGACATTTTAGTGATAACCGAGACGTAGCTAAGGAAGATCGGTGACGAAGTTGTTATTGCCAGACCAATATCCAGGGTGGCCAGCAGACGACGGAACCATCAGGTCACTTGTGTTGGTAAACAAACTGGTATAAACACTGCAAATCTGATTCAACTGACGTCGAGGTGCTCATGCAGATAGCGGTTCGTCCACTGCGCCTGACATTCGTACGAAGTTCGCCATGATCAATGCCAGATCAATTCGAAACAAAGCGATTACATTGATGAGCGCGAACTGGACCTTGTCGCCTTAACGGAAACCTGGCTGGGAGATGACGAAACGGCTGCTGTGTCTGAATTGTGTGGAGATGACTTCACGCTAGTCCATCACCCGCGTAGCGCGGCTCGTTGTGGTGGTGGTGTAGGAGTACTGTTTCGAAAAACACTGCAACTCGTTTCGCGTTCCGAAGTTGACCCCCATGCCAGTGAGGCGTTTCACGTTATTTTGTGGAACATCCGTATCGGCTGCACCACGCGCGTCATAGTCGTCTACCGACCGCCATTGTCCGACTTCCGCTCCTTCCTGGATGATGTTGGGAAGGTGTTGCTTATCGCCTCGGCCCACCCTTGTGAGACTATCGTACGTGGCGATTTTAACACGCGATATGGCGACCCAACATCTACTGATGCAATGAACCTGGCTGATTTGCTGGAGACATCTGGCTTTGCACAACATGTCAGAGGCTCAACTCATGCGCGTGCAACACACTGGATCTTGTTATCACATCGGCGACGTCAGACATTATCGCCACTGAAGTTAAGCCGATGACTATGATCACCGATCACTATGCAATTGAATGTAAAATGTACCCGCCCAAATCAACGCTTGGCCGAGACGGTAACAAGTCGCTACCTGAAGGGTCTCATGCAATCGACTCTGAACTTGCGTCTAGCTTTCAGAGAAGCTTCACCGAGAAGATTGATGCGCTCCTATCAGCAGCCAGTTGTCGACCTAGCAATAGATGTCATGTCTCCACTTGTGTACTTTGAAGCTGCGTCGCCGACAGATGTCAAAAAGATAGTGTTGGCATCCGCTACCAAGTCATGCGAACTTGATCCACTCCCATCGCCGCTCTCTCTTCGGTGGTAACACGTAAAATCACTGCGTCTATATCCTCCTCCGTGGTTCCACGGGTGATGAAGCATGCTGTTGTGATACCAGTACTGAAGAAACATAACGATGACGTCAATGGGCTCTCTGACTATTGCCCCATCTCGAACATATCGTTTGTAGCGAAGACAACAGAGCGTTTCATAGCACGACAACTACAACACTTCCTTGAGGGAAACGGCGCAAATCCAGTCTACCAGAGCGCATATCGCCCACGTTATAGTGCAGAGACAGCGCTTCTGCGCATCCACAACGATGTGGCGCAGTCGACTGATGCACGTCGAGGTGTACTTCTGGTGCTACTTGACCTTTCTGCTGCATTCGACACACTTGACCACGCTATTCTGTTGCTTTGGCATCTGTGGTGCAGCACATGCTTGGCTAGCATCCTACCTGCATGGCCGAACGTCTGTGGTACGAGTCAAAAAAGAAACATCGGAGATCAGTGTCATGAAGACTGGTGTTCCACAAGGGTCGGTCCTTGAACCGATACTATTTAATGTTTACATTGCGCCATTAGCGAAAATTTTCCTACAACATGGTACACAACATCATCTATATGCTGACGACACTCAACTGTACGTCGACTTTCCACCATCCGATCACGCACGAGCACTCGCGCGTATGGACGCCTTCTTCGAGATGTCAACGTCTGCCTCTGCGACAATGGGCTAATACTCAACCGGTCTAAATCGCAGGCCATTGTCATCAAATCCTCCACCCTATGCGCGCCAGTAACACTAACACATGTCGATATCTGCGGTCAGCTAGTGCCAACATATGCTGTCGCCAGAGATCTCGGTTTTACTATTGATGCCGATCTCTCGATGGAGGCACAAGTAGCAAGTGCATATTACCACCTGCACCGAATCTCACGTATATGCGACACACTATCGACCGGAACAACCAAGTGTCTCGTACATGCTCTTCTTACTTCAAGAATAGACTACGAGAACGCTATTTTGTACGCAAAGTCCGACCGGTTACAACACCGCCTTGAGATGGTATGTGTAAAACTGTTATTTACAACCTCATGGAAATATGCTTTCCTACTAAGGTCGTGACACGGCACACAGCTGATAAACCATAGGTTACCGACTGGTTTAGAGCATTAGTACGTAAAAGACAGCGCGCTCACATGAGTGGTGATTTGAACCAAGCAAAAATATTGCGTAATAAGGTTAACCGCGCCGCTTCTAGACTTAAGTACAATTTTTACCAAACGCAAATTGCAGCACTGAATGAATTAGGTTCCCACGATTGGTGGAAACATATGAAAAATATAATGGGACTTAAAACAAATGACAATTCATGCATGCAAGGTCTTGCTAACAAAACAACGGATGGTGATGTGATTTTGCGTTACTAGCCAGTAGAATGAACGAGTTTTTTGTATATGTAAGTGAACATTTACCTCGTTTAAATAAGGATCACAACATATTCACAGTAAACGAGGAACTGCGGATCAGCATGTCATTAGTGTAATGACTAGTTTCAAAGCTTTACAGGCTGTTAAGGTGAACAAGGTTACTGGGCCTCATAACATTCCTATGTGGGTGTTAAGAAATCACGCAAACGTCCTCGCTCCTCCATTAACTGCTATTTTTAACAAGTCTCTAAGAGAAGGAGTACTTCCTATGGAATGGAAAATGACCAACATAATATCGTTACCAAAAACAAACCCACCTGTGTCGATTGAAAAAGATATTAGACCAATATCACTAACTCCAATAGCTGCTAAGGTGTTTATAATAATGAAATAGGTGGATGAAACAATTGAAGGAGAAATTGATGCAAAGCAATTTGGTCGAATTAGTGGAACTTCCACAACAGACGTTCTTGTCGAAATGGTACACAAATGATGTGAGGCGACTGATAAATTGGATTCTTATGTCCGTGTTGTAATGCTAGATTTTAGCAAAGCGTTTGACCTTATTAATCAACATTTGTTACTAGAAAAGCTACAGTTGTATGGTTTGCCTTCACATATTATAAGATCGATGGCAACATTTTTATTGGACAGAATTCAACAAATAAAAATAGGAAATGAATATTTGCATTCTGGTCACACAAATGGGGGAGTACCACAAAGAACACTGTCTGGACCTAAATGTTTCTAGCCTACATAAATGATTATACTATATAAGTATATACATGACAGTACATTGTTCGAAGTATGCGATAGAAAGGGTGAATATGTTACAAGAATTGGTTGACGTTACTGCTAGGTGGACAGAACAGAATTATATGAAAATTAATTCAGGAAAATCAAAAGAGATGATCATCTGTTTTGCACAAGACCGCAATTTTTGAAACACTATCCTGAATATAAAAATCGATGGAAAAGATGTAGACCAAGTAGACCATGCCAAACTTCTAGGTGTTAGAATTTAACAGGATCTGACATGGAATAAGCATGTGGAAAATATTGTGAAAAAGGCCGGGGAAAGACAGTACATGTTGTATCAGTTAAAGCGAGTAGGAATTAGCCAGAATGAGCTGTCACTATATATGTCAGTGTTGTGAGATCTGTTTTAGAATATACATGTCCTGGATGGCACACTAACTTGCCACAATATTTATCTGACAGTATTATAAAAAAAGAAGCAATAAAGTGTATTTTTCCTGCAATAAGTTACGCTGAGATATTCAGGTATGTTAAATTGGAGACATTGAAAGCAAGACGGGACTGCCATTGTCAACAAATATTTAAGTAAGATTAAAGTTAGTACACACAGATTAAACTATCTGCTGCCTGACAAAAGGCATACCAAATATGATATCAGACAACGTAATGTGTACCCTTTGCCAATAACCCGAACAAACAGATACCGTAACTCCTTTATACCATGGGGATTACACAACTGCCAATAACGAATGAAAGGCAAAAGGATGGTATTTATACTGTATGACATTTCAGTGTATTAATACTGTATGACGTTTCAATGTATTATTTGTATTTTATTGTATACTGTGAATCCAACTCAGTCGAGTTGTTAATATGTTATTCTTATTACACGCTATGTTGCCAAGTCTATGACGCAGGGGGCCTTTTCCCGAAGTATTTGCCGAGCTCGCGTGGTTACATTGCGATTGTTAGGTTACGTTGTACGTATAACGTTCCGAACAACTGATTTATCATATAAAAAGGTTAGAATATTTACATATATGGGGTATTTGAAAAAGATATAGGTCGTACGTCCTATTCGTGGGGTCGTAGATTAATCCCTAAAAGTTTGGTGCTCGAGGTTTAAGCCGTCGGAAAGGAAAACGTTAACTTACCCGCATTCCTGCATACGTTTCATATGCGCCATGTATCTACGTTAAGCAAATCGTCTCAAAGGCGCTGACAAGATAAAACTAAGTTAATTGATTTGTAAGTTTAAGAAAGTGTTTAAAATACAAGTTATGATGTTTAAAAGTGTATAAAAGACAAGGTAAATAGCTAAGTTAAACAAATAAGTTAAACAAACTACTAAATCGCTGAACTAGACCGAATCGGCGTGCAAGGCGACACACTTTGCTGGCTCGTCTCTTACCTTGCCGATTTTGGGCCCTCTGTTATTTTCTACATACTGTGCTGGTCAATCCGACGTATTCGAGCAGCATGGTGTTCGCTACCATGTCTACGCTGATGACACCCAACTCTATGTCGATTTTTTCCGAAATGATTCTGCGTCCGCCGCCGACCGGATATCCCGTTGTGTGACTGACGTGAAAGCATGGCTAGCGTCGCGCTACCTTCTTTTGAACGAGGCGAAAACAGTGGCGATACTGTTTGCAGCACCAAACAACCGTGTTTGATCCACAGCCACCGCCTCTTCCCATCGACGTATGCGGTTGCAACGTCAGCACTTCCGCCAACATACGTGACCTTGGAGTACAGCTCGACTCCACGATGTCGATGGCCGCACACATTAGCCGTACCTGTTGGGCTGCCTACGCCCAACTACGTGGCATAGCGCGAATACGACCATCTCTCCAGCTTTCAGCGTGCAAGTCGCTTGTCCACGCGCTGGTCACATCGCGACACGACTTCGGAAACGCGGCCCTGTACGGCATTACTGGAACCTTGTTGAACCGACTTGAGATGGTCCAGCGATCAGCTGCTCGTGTCGTCCTCTGCTTACGTCGGCGTGACCAACACAGCATCACGGCGGCATTACGACATTGGCTACCTGTGGCGCAGCGAATTCAATTTAAACTGTTGACCCTGATGCACGGCGCTGTGTATGCAAAAACTCCACAGTACTTTGCTGACCGTATATGTGCATATGTTCCCTGTCGTACTCTTCGCTCGGCCGACCAGTTTCTCATGGTTGTTCCTAGAGTTAACCTGGAACGGTACGGACGACGCGCATTTTCATGTGCAGGTCCCACCCTCTGGAACTCTCTTCCACTAGAACTAAGAAGCGAACGTGACTCTGGACGTTTTAGCAGAGACCTGAAAACCTTTCTCATTAATCAAGCTTTTTTGTAATTGATTGTCCTTTTAAATACACGCATATATGCATTTTAATGTTATATGTTATATGTGGCCCACATAATAATCGAAATGTGTAGTTGTGTTAGCATATGTAACCCATGTATTGTAATATTATAACGACAACGTAATGCATTCTTACATCATGTTTAGTTTGTAAACATCCCTGAATCAGCTTTGTAGAGATATGTAGTGTATAAATAAATTTGATTTGATTTGAAGTTAAATTGATACATTAGAAAAAAATATAAGTTAAGCAAATACGTTAAAACAATGCAAATTTAAATTAATATATAATGTAAATAACTGAAAAGTCACTAAAATGTTCACTTCTACTAACAACAGACTGTTCCTGACGAAATATGTTTTAAACGTAAGTATAATAAATATGTTTATTAATCTGAATCTGAAGATCCCACCGTAGATGTTGTACGTGGGTGCATCACAGAAGCCGATCACGGCTACTAACGTGACGTTGGTGGTGTGCTCAGTGCAAATTAAAAAAACACAGTCCTTTGTTCTTAGAGCAGTGTTCTCGTTTCACTGCAAAGATTCCCAGCATTTCTTAAGTATGAAGATTGGCTCAGGCTCTCTCAGCCCCATTTAAAATGAATCTTCCGGATTTCAACCAAATAAGTTGGCAGATATACACCACTACGTATTAGTATGGAAAATTTATATATGACAAAGCTTGTCCCCGGACACCTTACGAGAGGTACGCCACTGGGATGACTTGCTGATTTATGCACTGAGACAGTTACGACGGTACGGACATTTAACACCCAGAAGGAACGACAACATAAAACAGTGTACCTAACCTGTGTACGGCACTTCATTATAAGCTGAAGCAAAGGACAAAAGAGGTCGAAGAGGCTTCATAGTGATTATTTAATGGGATCAGGTGACTGTTGAATTCATGGGAATCTGAGTGTGTGTGTGTGTGTGTGTGTGTGTGTGTGTGTGTGTGTGTGTGTGTGTGTGTGTGTGTGTGTGTGTGTGTGTGCATGTGTGTGTGTGTGTGCGTGTGTGTGTGTGTGCTCCGCTCGCGCGAGCGTATGTGTGCGTGCTCGCGCGCGTGCAGGTACAAACCTCGGTTCTGACACACTTCTAAAATAATGTTGACGTAAGACAAGTGAGAGAAGTTACTTTCGTCTTCACCAGATCCAGATCGGGGGGACTTTTCAACGTGTAGTAGGGGGTGTGTGGTGTGGGATCCCTACCTACAAGACACGACAAAGCTGGAACGCAACCAAAGGTAGGCTGCACGTATTATTACTAGATTATATTAGTTAATAAGCAAAATCGTAATACTGATCCTTGCGTTATCCCTTTCAAAACAACTTATTTCCCATTCGAAACCTCCCAACTAATACAATATACAAGGATCAGTATTATGCTGTTTCTTATTAACTAATATATTTATATATGTATATATTAGTTAATAAACAAAATCGTAGTACTGATCCTTGCGTTATCCCTCTCATAACAACCTATTTCCCATTCGAAATCTTCCAACTTCTACAATCCTTTGTCTTCTGCCATTCCTCGATTTGTCTATCCGATTAATCATATCCCATAGGCGACAAAGGTGTACCTAACATTATAAAATGAAAAATGCTTGAAAGTACACATAGGTCGGCGAAATGTACACAGCTGACTCACACGAATACGTAACAAATAGGAACGTGAAACAGTTTGCGCCACTGCAACTGCTGGTCCTGTG
Source organism: Escarpia spicata (assembly GCA_963995525.1). NCBI lineage: Eukaryota > Metazoa > Annelida > Polychaeta > Sabellida > Siboglinidae > Escarpia > Escarpia spicata. Next base: position 65,082,363 of record OZ023208.1, on the reverse strand, counting down.
TTGAACTAGAGCATTATACAGGTCTCAGGAGGAGAGGAAGTTGAAAAGAGCTGTGTTTACCCCTTGTATACACGCCATTATACAGTTACTGACCGGAGCTTGACAGGTGCAAGAGGAAGTTGAAAGGAATCATAATTAGGAACCACCGTGCATTAAACTCCCTATTGTGTACGTTCTTGGAAGACAGCTAAGGTAAAAATAGAACATATCAGATTCCATATCAGGAGTTAAACATAGAAACCTATTCAGCGTGCGGTTGTTATCGGGGTGAACTCAAAAGTAACAACAAATTGTCCACACAGTAGATGTCACGGCGCGAAGCACAAAGTGTGTCACGAAAGTGACAAGATTCCGCTTTGGGTCATTTCGGACATGACACTCGAGCGACATGCTTTTCATACAAATATTAACAAAGGTTCGGTTTTACGACTTTCTCGCTCCGCGCTAGTACAGTTGCCGTACGTGCGTGACGGCATGTCTCACGCACGCTCGGTGCCGGGAGTGCAAATAAGAACTGTTTTCTAACACAGTCTATAACAACTCACCTGAGCTACACGACTGTCGAGAGATCGCCTTCTCCCTCTGCTAATCCACAAAGTAAAGTTCCACCCGGGTGATGCCTTTATTGCGTAACTCTATATATTCGCTTGCACAATTCGAAAACGTTTGTGTGCCGGTTATCGCCGTGCGAATCGTGAGCGAGCGTCACCCGTCACTGGAGTGAGAGGCCATATGCACGACTGCTGGGGCTGTCAAACCGTCGCGGACACGCCCACCCGAGGCCCGCAGTCACCGGTGATAAAACGTGACCTGACCGGGGTGACGGCCGCATTGTTTGACGACACACATCAGTCGGAGTCAGTGTTCGGCAAGGTAGTCGCTAGCAAGGTCAAATGGGTAGTTAAACCCCTTTGGGGGATGAGCGGGCGGTAGATAGGTTCTAAATCATTTACAGTTTTTTAATTGGCTCAAACTAAAGTTGTACTGTTTTATATGAGATTTTTTCTAACTGTCAATAATACGGCAGGTGTTTGAGTGTTTCAAGGGTTTGGGGAATGCATGCCTTACGCGGGAAATTTCGTTCCTGGACTTTCCTAACCACATGAATTCCTAACATGAATTCCTACTATGACTATAAACTGTATTCTTTTTATTGCTGAATAGGCCTACCGAATGCTTCGAGAGTCTGTCGAAGCTTCACCGTTATGTTTGAAGATATTTATAAGGAGAAATGAATATTCTAAAAAAACAATCCAGTGATTGATTATTTTGTTTCTTACTAAACCGTGAAACAATATGTTTAATCTACGTTGAACATGCTTGTATCAGAACTAACAAGAGGACATTTGTTATAGGATCTGTGGATTGTTATTATCGATAAAACGGAACCGAGACCAGAACGTCAGTCAGAAGGTGAGGAACAGTCGGTAAATAACTCGGCGTTTTACTCGCCGTAAACGTGACTGTCTGTGCTGCAATAAAGATCAGACGTCGACAAAAGGGTAATGTGATTAATGGTCGTAGTGTGACATGGTGAGTCGTTGCAGTAGCTCGAAATGTCGGCGACTATTTAACTACCTATACGGAGTTGCCGACACACATTTTTTTAGATGATCTACGGTGTAAACAAAAAAGACAGGACAAAAAGGACGGAAGAACACATTCGCCCTACTAACCCGACATCTTCGAACAGCTGTCTCATAAAGCTAACACTTTGTCTAAAAAAAGTGCGTGTTTGGTAACTCACCGTGTGTGCTGCTTATATCATTAACAGCGTCTTTCACACCTTGTCTACTTTTATGATTTATATATATATATATATATATATATATATATATATATATATATATATATATATATAAGAATGTAAGAATACTGTATACTTTTTGGGACTTTGGCCCTATGTATATATATATATAGGGCCAATGTCCCAAAAACGTACACAAATGGGTCTTTGCAGGTCCACAAATAAATATTTGATTCTAAACAATTAAATTGTATTTACTTATTGTATTATAAAGACGCATATTTTCCACAAACAGTTCAATCTAACAGAAGTTACTTTTGTTATGAGAGCTACTTGAAGTCAACCTTGATTATTATCGCGTGTCCAGCGTCATCGACAAAAATTACTATACTACATACATACCATTTGAGCATTTTAAACTACACGTAAACGGGAAAATCTTTTTGAATCATCCAGTATATATGCCATTTATTAAGAATCAAGATATATAAGATAGTATTTGACTTGGAAACATTTTGTTCTTTGGTGATAATTTTAGCACTGTGTTGTTTCGTGGAAAGGCCTAATTTCAATTACTGCAGCTTTTTCAGAAACATGTTTGGAAGTATAACTGAAACAAAATCAGTAACGTTGAACAGTTCTCTTTGGCTATGCTAACTGCCATATGTGTCCGCGGGTTGGGCCTAGGCAAAGTGTGAGCTAGGAAATTAACATACCTTGCTGGCGCTGCACACGCAATAAAGCTATTGTTAGATAATACCATTATTCTTCATCGAAAAAAGTAAAATGTTTAAGAAAACGTATCAACGCATGATGTGATATGCAACTGTACACAGGTGTGGAGGTTGTATTGTTTTTATTATTACACTTCCATAAATGGTTCTTCATTTCATAATTATTTGTGTATGTTGTTTAATAATCTGATCCATAACATGTTTGACGGTTAGTCAATGTAGACCAATCTAATGTGTCGATGCTGGTGTTTATAAAACATTGACCAATCATGATATTAACAACACAAATCAACAAATAACACTCCAAAATAGGCCCTGCTAGACTGCTAACAACTGATGACGCTGGACACTTTGAGATGACGCTGGATACGGGTTGGGCAGAACTGACTCAAAGAACACTGGTTTTCCCTACAACTGGATAAACACATTTTATGTGGATACATCTTTCAAGGGATCAAGGCATCCTCGTGCGACTTTTCCGATTTTATCAGGAGTTAGGTCTAATACATGTCACCGGTAGAGATGTAATTGTATATGTGTATATATATATATGGGTGTGAATCTAGCGTTTGTTGATCCGCTGACATTGAATTGACACACGTGTCACATGCTCACGTAATATAGCCATATCCTCAGTAAAGGGTTTGTAGGTAGAACTACCTTATCAGAAATTCTTCAAGCACTTACTATGTCCGCTTTATGTACTTGTCATCTGGCAGGACAGTGTCCGTTTGTCGCTACTCGGTAGCATTACTATGGTTGTTTCCAAACTGTTCAAATGGTCATCTATTAAAGCACTTCTTGATATGCACTTTTACACAACAGGTCCGGGCTTGTTAACATAATAGCCAGTCTATTGGATGTTAGTTTCAAAGGAATATTTGTGTATGTTGTTTAAGCAAATGTTATTGCTTTTGAAGTGCATAATAACATCAAGGTTCGGAATTGACTGACAAAACAAGCAGGATATGATTTTTGTATTTTTATTTTCCTCACAGAATTTAGCATGCATGTATTGAAGATCAAAATGTATTTTCCTTCTTCAATTGCTTCTTCTTATCATTAGTCGCCGCAAACTACTTCCTGAGAGGAAATGTACCCGGCCTGTTTCTTCACCTCTATCCAGTCTAAATGCTGACGACCGTCCCACGCGTTGTGTCTTGTCCTGCGAGATGCTGCTTGTGGCAGTCCAGCTGCAACGTCTTAACGATCTTGCTACCTCTCCTCACTTCTTATCAAGTGACGCCCGAAGAACAATGTCCGCTTTGTCTTGGCGGGACTGGTTTACAATGCTAACAAAAGTTCTCCATCAAGCGCATGGTGGACCTTTCTCAGTTCATGCTTTTGAGGGTTCGGTGCGTTATTCGTCAGACTGGGTGTTAGGGATTTTTTGGTTCAGATTCTTCCAAAAGCACCAAATGTGGCCCATGTGTCGTCCATACTATACTATTTCGATTTCTGACGGGGGCCAAGACGGGCGCTCCACGGGGCCGCCATATTGGCGAAATCCAATATGACCATCACTCGGGTTAGAGGTCAATCGTAGTTAAAACAAAACAAAGGGCTTGAATCATGATTAGTACTACTTTTTCGTGGTTTGTGGCATCAGAGAATCCGATTCGGATATTAATTCGACGATTTGAGGTCATGGTCATACCGTTTTGGGGTCAAAGATCAGCAGTAACTACTAAAAAAATTAACAAAGATTACTCAGGAACAATTTTTATTAAAATAGTTCGGAGATGACATCTGCTCACAAAATACTATAACTATGCCGCTCCGCCGTTATATTCATTTAAATGTTCAAAATACAATACAAGGACCGCTTTAGCAACAATATAACAATGATTATCAATGATTACTATTACTACCTATACGTTCTGGCTTGCGCTATATTATGCCAGCAATAAGTACTACTGGTCACCACCGCCCTCGTTATTAACGCACCCGCCTTCGCATTTGCACCTTCCCGTGCATGCCTTGATGCAGCCGCAGTGCAAGAGAATGGCACATGCCACTGAAGCGTCGCAGAGAATGGTCCATAGTTGCCATGTACTGGTGCCATCTTTGTGCCAGCCCCACTCACTGAAGTCAGGGATTTCCTGCTGGACCGAGGTGGCCTGACTCCAGTAGACACTCGCCTGTAGTAGCGCTCGCTTCACATGCTGGAACAGCGCGGCTTGGGTAGGTGGGATGTTTTCCAGCCAGCTTAGTGCCTGGGTAGCGAGTCGTTCCAAAGATATACGTGCATGGGACTTTTTTTTACAATTTTATATTCTGCGGGTCATTTATCGCCCACCCATTTACAACAGGTGATTGACCACCAATAGACTCTGCAGTATCGCTTGTCAGCCACCCCTGTGCCCAAGTGACGGTGTGTTACCGTTGAGAAGTGCTTAAGTGACCGTGACCGTAAGCACCGTGAGCACTACCCGAATTGACCTTACTAACGCTGCAACAATGGGCAAGATCACCGCTAAGACCAGGTCCAGTAGTGCGTCGCAGTCGAACACTGGGGCCGAACTTTTGGAGGAAACTGTGACGACGTCAACAACAGCAGATGAGGCAAAGTTCAACAGACTGCTGGAAATGCAACACGAAATACCCCCACATTTAGGATTATTATAATTTTAGATTTAGTGTTTTTGGCAGCAGATAGCGTGGTATTCAGAAAGGCCCTTTTTAGTTAATCATGTTGGCTTAGTTAATCATGTTGGCTTTAAAATTAACTACACATAACAAGCTCTGCTGTGATTACATGTCATTCCTTTCAATTGTTCTAGGAATACCGCTGCTGCTTTATATGTTGAAATGTGGGCTCTAACAGCCTGATGCTCAGGAGACTAGTATGGGCTCAGTCACAGGCCTGGCATCGGGTTGTAGAGTCCACATTTATTTAATTTAAATATTACAGTGTGCCAAAAAGGCTTATACACTGGTTACCCATAATAAACAAACGTCATCCATTTGGCCTTTTTCATATCTATATTTGTCTCCGTGTTGTTGCTTGCATAAATGATGGTATGCACATCTGGCACAGCCGATTTGCATACTGGACTTTGTGCAAGACAACAGCACACGGAGGCCTCCCATCAGAGGAGGCTAATTTATGCAAGGACATGTTAATTACTCCCGTGGGGAGAATCAAATCAACCAATCAGCGCGCACTGGAGCGCGTCCCTCAGGAGAATCCTAAGCTGATCCCGCACTCCATTTGCGAAAGCATAAAGGGGCAGACGTTTGTCTAATTTGACCCACCCGCCTCCCTACTTTTCGTCCAGGTATGTTTGATGTATAGTCATGATTTGTGCATCGTTATTGGAAAGGGTTGCTGGTCTCAATGCTTTCCCCACATTTATAGTTGATTGTGAGCATAGGGTTTGCACCGGATGTGTTCACGGGGTTTTATTGCAAGAGATGTCGCATGCCTTTTCCACTTTCGATTTAGGAATGGTATGGAATTGTATATATCGGGGCAAAATACCCCCACATTTGGGATTATTATAATTTTAGATTTAGTGTTTTTGGCAGCAGATAGCGTGGTATTCAGAAAGGCACTTTTTAGTTAATCATGTTGGCTTTAAAATTAACTACACATAACAAGCTCTGCTGTGATTACATGTCATTCCTTTCAATTGTTCTAGGAATACCGCTGCTGCTTTATATGTTGAAATGTGGGCTCTAACAGCCTGATGCTCAGGAGACTAGTATGGGCTCAGTCACAGGCCTGGCATTGGGTTGTAGAGTCCACATTTCTTTTATTTAAATATTACAGTGTGCCAAAAAGGCTTATACACTGGTTACCCATAATAAACAAACGTCATCCATTTGGCCTTTTTCATATCTATATTTGTCTCCGTCTTGTTGCTTGCATAATATATATATATATATATATATATATATATATATATATATATATATATACAGTCAATATTCACGTTGTTTTCATTTTTTGGGAGGGCAATGTTTATACATTTTCTTTTCACTACGCTTACTGTTAGTTATTTTTAATTTTTATTTGCAGTGCATTATATATAGTATTTCCCAAACTCTCACTCTACGTTCATGTTGTGGCAGTACATATGCTGTAATTCATTTTCACACATTTTTGCTGATGCAATAAGTACATTGTGTTATATTTGCATGCCGAATATTCGTAATATTCTTTTTTACTAAATGTATTTGAATTATGCTCAGGGTATAGCTTGTGCAGCTCTTTCTAGTCTAGTCTATGTTTATATGATGTGTCCTGTAAACACAGAGCGGTATTATTTATTTAATTTTCCAATATGATTGATAACAATTATTTCTTAGCGCAATTTGGTGGTCTAGAGAAAAAATCTCTCTATCACATATTAAAACGGACTAAATGAATGAAGATGGGGATATTGAACCATTTCAACATTCACCATACTTTGACGATGATAATTTAAGAATCATTCAACTAACAAGCAAAGCAAATTTATTTTGCTAAGCCTAAACTGTCAGAGTTTAAATGCAAAAATTGACGAAATTTAAATAAAGCTAGAGACATTCAGAAGTGGTGGCTGTGAGATCAGTGCTCTATGTTTACAGGAAACATGGCTCGATGAAGAGGCTGACACTTCTTTATTTCAAATAGATGGATATACATTAATATGCCAAGGCAAAATCTGTAGTGCACATGCTGGCTTGGCAATCTACCTCAGCAACAAATACAATTACCAATCTGTAAATATCCATCCATAATACAGACACTTGGGAAGGTAAATTTATTGAAATAACATGTTGTGCCATGAAGAAAAACATAATTCTTGGAAATATATATAGACCACATAGAGATATAATTGAAAATTACCGTATATTTACAAACGAATTTGCAGCAAATTTAGTTGATTTACAAAAATCTAAAAGTGAAATAATAATTGCAGAAGATTACAATATTGACTTGCCTAAAATTAACGAAAAACGTGAATATTTCGACACAATCGTTTCACATGGTTTCTTCCCTAAAATTACTATGCCAACACGACTTTCAGAATATCATGGAACACTCACTGATAATTTGTTATGCAATTTGTCAAAAGGATTCTTCAAATCCTCAGCTAGTATTTTAGTGAACAATATTTCTGTTCACTTTCCGTACTTTCTAAGTCTGGACTATGTCGAAACCTCTAATGCGATACCGAGGTTTATACGAATAAAACAAAAAAATCCTGATTCATTCAATAAATGATAAATTGAAATAATAAGCTCAAATCTGTATAATAAACTTAACAGACACTCACGCGGATCTTAATGAAAACTACAATATTCTCGATGAAATTGTTACTGCAGCTATGAATAAATTTCTACCTATTAAAGTAATTAAATTTAACAAATATAAACATCAGAAAACTCCTTGGATTACTAAGGGCCATTATTATGTCGATCAAGTTTAGAAACAAACTGTATTTGAGAATGAAACAGACTCACGTAAATACAGAACAATAACACAAACTTAAAACTGACTTACATACTTATAATAAAATTCTTAAAAGTAATATTAGATTAGCTAAGCAAATACATTACTAATCCAGTTTCGAAAAGCATAAGCATGATGTTAAAAAGACGTGGTGTTTAATTAAAGAAATTATTCAGAAAAGTCAAAAGAAAGAACAATTTCCAAATTTGTTCAAACTCGATGGGGAAATGATTAGTGACAAATGCATTATTGCACACAAATTTAACACGTTTTTTTACTAATGCTGGTCCTACTCTTTATATACCGTATATTTACAAACGAATTTGCAGCAAATTTAGTTGATTAGTTGCTGGTCCTAATCTAGTTTCTAAAACAACTACTAGTGGAGATAAATCATACAAAGATTACCTGAAAAATCCGATATTTCACACCTCCAGCTTTAACCCAATTGACATGGAAACTACCGTTAATGTAATTGATCGTTTACCTCCAAAATCAAGTTGTGGAAAAGACGGTATTTCAACACAATTACTAAAATTGATTTAAAAAAATTATATCAGCAATGCAGTCACTCTAATTATTAATCAGTCAATAATAACTGGTACATTTCCAGACAAATTAAAAATGGCAAGTCATACCACTTTTAAAAAAGGTGATGTTTCTGACTTTAACAATTATCGTCCTATTTCTATCTTGGCAGTGATTTCAATTTTTTTTGAAAGGGTTATGTTTGATCAAATCCACGATTACTTCCATTCTAAAGCGTTATACTACAATAGTCAATATGGGTTTAGAAAGAAACATTCTACTGAGCTTGCTACACTCGAAATCATAGACAGAATTATACAAGAACTTGATAAATCGGTTACTCCAATAAATATATACCTTGATTTATCAAAAGCATTTGACACAAATGATCACAATATATTGGTACAGAAGATAAATTACTATGGATTAAATGACAAGGCTCTGGACCTTTGTAAGAGTTATTTACAAAATCGTAAGCAGTACGTAGACATTGAAATGTTAAGTCTAAGGAAATAGTCATCAACACTGGTGTCCCTCAAGGTTCAATTTTAGGGCCACTGTTATTTATTATAATATTTTATACATAAATGACATAGCACTTTCTAGCGACCTTTTCAAATTCATAACGTATGCTGACGACACCAACCTTATTAGTACATTAAATACATTTAACGATTCAGAAGGCGAAATACGATGTGAAAATATTAACAAAGAATTAACAAAGATTAGCAATTGGTTGAAAGCTAATAAACTGTCACTAAATGCCAAAAAGACTAAATTCATGATTTTTTTCATATGCCTCAAAAGAAAGTAGAATACCCTGTATTACAAACAGATGGGGCATACGTTGAATGTGTAAATGATTTCTATTTTTTTAGGCATCACAATAAATAACCATTTAAACTGGCATACAAACAAAACAGCAAATAAAATATATAAAACGATAGGCATACTAAATAAACTTAAACACTTTTTACCACCTAACACATTATATATTATGTACAATGCTCTTATTCTCCCTCATATTAATTGTGGCTTACTTTTATGGGGTCATGAGGCACATACAATTGTCAAATTACAGAAAAAGGCAATACGAATAATATCCTTAAGTAAATACAATGCTCACACAAGTCCTATTTTTAAAAGACTTCAGTTGCTAAAGTTGGATGACATTTATAAAATCCAACAATTACAATTTTACTATAAATTAATTAACAATCTTTTATCCTACTACTTCAATGTTTTTCTAAACACGTCTATGATATTCATCAGCACTGCACACATGAACAAAATAATCTGTTTATGTCCAGATTCAAACATGAATTTGCCAAAAAAATGCATTAGATACAACATAGCAGAATCAGTTAACAATACACCAAGTATTATCATTAATACAATTTACACCCAAAGTCTATATGGTTTTTCAACATACACAAAAAACATTTTTATTTTAAATTATGAATCCAGTTGTCTTATCCATAATTGCTTTATTTGTAATTCGTAATACGTATTGGAATGTATACCTAAGTATCCATATGTACGTCAATGTGTACACGAGTACATAAGTAGTAATAGATGTCCCTTACGAGTTACGCTGGCGCGCCCCGGCGCAAATCCCATGTTAAGAGATAGGACTTTTGCACTGTGCCGCGCCAAACACTTTCGCGCCAATTATGCAAATGAGGTCTTTGGCGCGGCCTTGTGCAATTGCAATTGACCAATCACGAGCGAGCTGGGCCTTATGGGCGTGGTTAGTTATGGAAATGAGCTTGGAAAAGTAGTTCCGACCCCGGGTTAAAGCATAGGGATTTTAACCCCATGTTAAAGCATAGGAAATTTTTATCCCATGTTAAAGCATAGGCCATTTTTATCGCAAAGGTATCCGACCACTTTCAACGACCACTCAGCCTTCTCCGCCTATTGTTAAAGTATAGGGATTTTTATTGCAAAGGTACGCGACCACTTTTCAAATTTCTATTCCACGTTAAATTATAGGCCCTTTTTATCGCAAAGGTATCCGACCACTTTTCGAATTTTAACTCCTGTGTTAAAGCATAGGCCATTTTTATCGTAAAGGTACGCGACCACTTTTTGACAAAAATAACATATCATTTGAACAGGCTACTCACGTGATTGCTCGACCCGTAGGTCCAGGCTTCGCCAAGGAACCGAGCCTTTATTTGTTTGACTATGACATGAATAAGACTTTTACTTCATGAATAGTTAAATATTCATGTAATACACACTGTCCGACAATATGAAGGCATAATATATAGATGAAGTTACAATTTTATGATACGAAACGTTGACACCTGCCGGCGGTTCCGGCAATCACTAGCGAAATTTCACCGCGTTACATCGCATAGAACTATACCTTAATCTCGATAGTATGCCTTCATTTTGCCAGACAGATTGTATTACATGGATATTTAAGTATGAAGTACCAGTCTGGTGCGAAGCACGTGTCGAATGTTAGATTTTGTATCGGTTCCGTGTTGTTCCGCCACGTTCCGCGGTTTTGCCCCGACATTTTGGAACGTGAACAATAATATGAACACATGTCATGTTCGATGTTGTCTAGACAAAGTCAAGACGTTATTAATCGTGTTATTTGTATCGAATGGTAGCATTCATCAATAACAAGATCAAGGACAATCTATTCCAGCTTTCAAGACAAAACGAAGTAAAATTGATTATTGTTGTATACATTGACAATTCAGTATTCGTTTCGTATTGTGTCATTCTGTTTAAATGCGTCGGTGAAAGTTTATATTGAAATGCAGCTACAATTGTAGGTTGGTTAGTTTGTCATCGTTCAGTGTAGTAATCAAAATATTGCACTGTCACGGAATTGTGCGATGCACGAAATTGGGACACTCAAGGTGTATACCGTTTCGACAGTAAGGTTAATGGAAATCATGATGAGTATACCGTGGCGTGAATAATACTTTGAGCAAGTTCGTGACAGTGTGCCCACTGGCCCCCACACACACACACACACACACACACACACTCACACACACACACACACACACACACACACACACACACACACACACACACACACACACACACACACACACACACACACACACACACACACACACACACTCACACACTCACACACACTCACAAACACACACACACACACTCACACACACACACACACACACACACACACACACACACACACACACACACACTCACACACACACACACACACACACACACACACACACACTCACACACACACACACACACACACACACACACACACACACTCACACCCACACACACTCACACACACACACACACACACACACACACACACTCACACACACACACACACACACACTCACACACACACATACCCGACACTAAAAAGTTCCGAGTACTACCCGACACTAAAAAGTTCCGAGTACTACCGACACTAAAAAGTTCCGAGTACTACCCGACACTAAAAAGTTCAGAGTACTACCCGATACTAAAAAGTTCCGAGTACTACCGACACTAAAAAGTTCCGAGTACTACCCGACACTAAAAAGTTCCGAGTACTACCCGACACTAAAAAGTTCCGAGTACTACCCGACACTAAAAAGTTCCGAGTACTACCCGACACTAAAAAGTTCCGAGTACTACCCGACACTAAAAAGTTCCGAGTACTACCCGACACTAAAAAGTTCAGAGTACTACCCGACACTAAAAAGTTCAGAGTACTACCCGACACTAAAAAGTTCAGAGTACTACCCGATACTAAAAAGTTCAGAGTACTACCCGTCACTAAAAAATTCAGAGTACTACCGACACTAAATATTTGCTCCCTTTTGGAGCAAATCTCACGCGATAACCCATGTATTTGCTTCGCGTTGCTTCGTTTTGAAGCAAATCTCACGCGATAACACGTCTATTTGCTTCGCGTTGCTTCGTTTTGAAGTAAATCTCACACGATAACAAGTCTATTTGCTTCGCGTTGCTTCGTTTTGAAGAATGGCGACTCGATCGACTTGACGCCAAAGATCATAATATATCAATACAAGACGACGCAGTGCTCGCTATCTATATTGTTCGAGGAAAGTGAAGCGTCATGATAGTGAAGCGTTATGTTAGAACAGTACAGACACACAATAACCTCCCAGATAAGATGTACCAGTATTTATATAGTTTACCGTATTAAGGGCCAAGTGTACAAATGTCCATTAGAACGTTTTTATCTTTTTTCGGACTATAGTATTTAAATTCGTGCTTCTTCGTTAAAACCTGCCAAATTAGTTTCGGTCGTAAAACAAATAACCTGGCACGGGTAACCGAAAATGAACTCATAGATACATACACGTGGTACGAAACACACAACTGAACCGAATACGCTATTCAAATCGAACTCAGACCAACTAGTTGCGCAAACGAAACACAAACTTAACCGAATACGCTATACAAATCGAACTCAGAACAAATAGTTGCGAAAACGAAACACTATAGTTTGACCAACACGCTACACGAATCGAACTATAGACACGAGTTGTACAAAAGAAACACAAACTTAGCCGAACACGCTGCACGAATTGAACTCAGACCGACTGATGACACATCACACGTTATGTCACGAGACTACGGATGTCACATCACAAGTTATGTCACAAGACTACGGATGTCACATCACCCGTTATGTCACAAGATTACGGATGACACATTACACGTTATGTCACGAGACTACGGATGTCACATCACACGAGAGTACGGTTCGACGTGTTATCGCGTAAGATTCCGTCAAAAATATGGAATTCCAGAAAATTCGACGTCTTATTGCGTGAGATTTGCTCCAAAAGGGAGCAAATAGACGGGTTACAGCGTGAGATTTGCTCCAAAAGGGAGCAAATAGATGGGTTATCGCGTGAGATTTGCTCCAAAAAGGAGCAAATAGACGTGTTATCGCGTGAGATTTGCTTCAAAACGAAGCAAATAGACGAGTTATCGCGTGAGATTTACTCCAGAAGGGAGCAAATAGATGAGTTATCGCGTGAGATTTGCTCTAAAAGGGAGCAAATAGACGTGTTTTCGCGTGAGATTTGCTTCAAAACGAAGCAACGCGAAGCAAATAGACTTGTTATCGTGTGAGATTTACTTCAAAACGAAGCAACGCGAAGCAAATAGACGTGTTATCGCGTGAGATTTGCTTCAAAACGAAGCAACGCGAAGCAAATAGACTTGTTATCGTGTGAGATTTACTTCAAAACGAAGCAACGCGAAGCAAATAGACGTGTTATCGCGTGAGATTTGCTTCAAAACGAAGCAACGCGAAGCAAATAGATGGGTTATCGCGTGAGATTTGCTCCAAAAGGGAGCAAATATTTAGTGTCGGTAGTACTCTGAACTTTTTAGTGACGGGTAGTACTCTGAACTTTTTAGTATCGGGTAGTACTCTGAACTTTTTAGTGTCGGGTAGTACTCTGAACTTTTTAGTGTCGGGTAGTACTCTGAACTTTTTAGTGTCGGGTAGTACTCGGAACTTTTTAGTGTCGGGTAGTACTCTGAACTTTTTAGTGTCGGGTAGTACTCGGAACTTTTTAGTGTCGGGTAGTACTCGGAACTTTTTAGTGTCGTTAGTACTCGGAATTTTTTAGTATCGGGTAGTACTCTGAACTTTTTAGTGTCGGGTAGTACTCTGAACTTTTTAATGTCGGGTAGTACTCTGAACTTTTTAGTGTCGGGTAGTACTCGGAACTTTTTAGTGTCGGGTAGTACTCTGAACTTTTTAGTGTCGGTAGTACTCGAAACTTTTTAGTATCGGGTAGTACTCTGAACTTTTTAGTGTCGGGTAGTACTCTGAACTTTTTAGTGTCGGGTAGTACTCTGAACTTTTTAGTGTCGGGTAGTACTCGGAACTTTTTAGTGTCGGGTAGTACTCTGAACTTTTTAGTGTCGGGTAGTACTCGGAACTTTTTAGTGTCGGGTAGTACTCGGAACTTTTTAGTGTCGGGTAGTACTCGGAACTTTTTAGTGTCGGTAGTACTCGGAACTTTTTAGTGTCGGTTAGTACTCGGAACTTTTTAGTGTCGGGTAGTACTCGGAACTTTTTAGTGTCGGGTAGTACTCGGAACTTTTTAGTGTCGGGTATGTGTGTGTGTGAGTGTGTGTGTGTGAGTGTGTGTGTGTGTGTGTGAGTGTGTGTGTGTGTGTGTGAGTATGTGTGGGTGTGAGTGTGTGTGTGTGTGTGTGTGTGTGTGTGTGTGTGTGTGTGTGTGTGTGTGTGTGTGTGTGTGTGTGTGTGTGTGTGTGTGTGTGTGTGTGTGTGTGTGTGTGTGTGTGTGTGTGTGTGTGTGTGTGTGTGTGTGTGTGTGTGTGTGTGTGTGTGTGTGTGTGTGTGTGTGTGTGTGTGTGTGTGTGTGTGTGTGTGTGTGTGTGTGTGTGTGTGCCAGTGGGCACACTGTCACGAACTTGCTCAAAGTATTATTCACGCCACGGTATACTCATCATGATTTTCATTAACCTTACTGTCGAAACGGTATACACCTTGAGTGTCCCAATTTCGTGCATCGCACAATTCCGTGACAGTGCAATATTTTGATTACTACACTGAACGATGACAAACTAACCAACCTACAATTGTAGCTGCATTTCAATATAAACTTTCACCGACGCATTTAAACAGAATGACACAATACGAAACGAATACTGAATTGTCAATGTATACAACAATAATCAATTTTACTTCGTTTTGTCTTGAAAGCTGGAATAGATTGTCCTTGATCTTGTTATTGATGAATGCTACCATTCGATACAAATAACACGATTAATAACGTCTTGACTTTGTCTAGACAACATCGAACATGACATGTGTTCATATTATTGTTCACGTTCCAAAATGTCGGGGCAAAACCGCGGAATGTGGCGGAACAACACGGAACCGATACAAAATCTAACATTCGACACGTGCTTCGCACCAGACTGGTACTTCATACTTAAATATCCATGTAATACAATCTGTCTGGCAAAATGAAGGCATACTATCGAGATTAAGGTATAGTTCTATGCGATGTAACGCGTTGAAATTTCGCTAGTGATTGCCGGAACCGCCGGTAGGTGTCAACGTTTCGTATGATAAAATTGTAACTTCATCTATATATTATGCCTTCATATTGTCGGACAGTGTGTATTACATGAATATTTAACTATTCATGAAGTAAAAGTCTTATTCATGTCATAGTCAAACAAATAAAGGCTCGGTTCCTTGGCGAAGCCTGGACCTACGGGTCGAGCAATCACGTGAGTAGCCTGTTCAAATGATATGTTATTTTTGTCAAAAAGTGGTCGCGTACCTTTACGATAAAAATGGCCTATGCTTTAACACAGGAGTTAAAATTCGAAAAGTGGTCGGATACCTTTGCGATAAAAAGGGCCTATAATTTAACGTGGAATAGAAATTTGAAAAGTGGTCGCGTACCTTTGCAATAAAAATCCCTATACTTTAACAATAGGCGGAGAAGGCTGAGTGGTCGTTGAAAGTGGTCGGATACCTTTGCGATAAAAATGGCCTATGCTTTAACATGGGATAACAATTTCCTATGCTTTAACATGGGGTTAAAATCCCTATGCTTTAACCCGGGGTCGGAACTACTTTTCCAAGCTCATTTCCATAACTAACCACGCCCATAAGGCCCAGCTCGCTCGTGATTGGTCAATTGCAATTGCACAAGGCCGCGCCAAAGACCTCATTTGCATAATTGGCGCGAAAGTGTTTGGCGCGGCACAGTGCAAAAGTCCTATCTCTTAACATGGGATTTGCGCCGGGGCGCGCCAGCGTAACTCGTAAGGGACATCTATTACTACTTATGTACTCGTGTACACATTGACGTACATATGGATACTTAGGTATACATTCCAATACGTATTACGAATTACAAATAAAGCAATTATGGATAAGACAACTGGATTCATAATTTAAAATAAAAATGTTTTTTGTGTATGTTGAAAAACCATATAGACTTTGGGTGTAAATTGTATTAATGATAATACTTGGTGTATTGTTAACTGATTCTGCTATGTTGTATCTAATGCATTTTTTTGGCAAATTCATGTTTGAATCTGGACATAAACAGATTATTTTGTTCATGTGTGCAGTGCTGATGAATATCATAGACGTGTTTAGAAAAACATTGAAGTAGTAGGATAAAAGATTGTTAATTAATTTATAGTAAAATTGTAATTGTTGGATTTTATAAATGTCATCCAACTTTAGCAACTGAAGTCTTTTAAAAATAGGACTTGTGTGAGCATTGTATTTACTTAAGGATATTATTCGTATTGCCTTTTTCTGTAATTTGACAATTGTATGTGCCTCATGACCCCATAAAAGTAAGCCACAATTAATATGAGGGAGAATAAGAGCATTGTACATAATATATAATGTGTTAGGTGGTAAAAAGTGTTTAAGTTTATTTAGTATGCCTATCGTTTTATATATTTTATTTGCTGTTTTGTTTGTATGCCAGTTTAAATGGTTATTTATTGTGATGCCTAAAAAAATAGAAATCATTTACACATTCAACGTATGCCCCATCTGTTTGTAATACAGGGTATTCTACTTTCTTTTGAGGCATATGAAAAAAATCATGAATTTAGTCTTTTTGGCATTTAGTGACAGTTTATTAGCTTTCAACCAATTGCTAATCTTTGTTAATTCTTTGTTAATATTTTCACATCGTATTTCGCCTTCTGAATCGTTAAATGTATTTAATGTACTAATAAGGTTGGTGTCGTCAGCATACGTTATGAATTTGAAAAGGTCGCTAGAAAGTGCTATGTCATTTATGTATAAAATATTATAATAAATAACAGTGGCCCTAAAATTGAACCTTGAGGGACACCAGTGTTGATGACTATTTCCTTAGACTTAACATTTCAATGTCTACGTACTGCTTACGATTTTGTAAATAACTCTTACAAAGGTCCAGAGCCTTGTCATTTAATCCATAGTAATTTATCTTCTGTACCAATATATTGTGATCATTTGTGTCAAATGCTTTTGATAAATCAAGGTATATATTTATTGGAGTAACCGATTTATCAAGTTCTTGTATAATTCTGTCTATGATTTCGAGTGTAGCAAGCTCAGTAGAATGTTTCTTTCTAAACCCATATTGACTATTGTAGTATAACGCTTTAGAATGGAAGTAATCGTGGATTTGATCAAACATAACCCTTTCAAAAAAAATTGAAATCACTGCCAAGATAGAAATAGGACGATAATTGTTAAAGTCAGAAACATCACCTTTTTTAAAAGTGGTATGACTTGCCATTTTTAATTTGTCTGGAAATGTACCAGTTATTATTGACTGATTAATAATTAGAGTGACTGCATTGCTGATATAATTTTTTTAAATCAATTTTAGTAATTGTGTTGAAATACCGTCTTTTCCACAACTTGATTTTG
Organism: Escarpia spicata; assembly: GCA_963995525.1. NCBI lineage: Eukaryota > Metazoa > Annelida > Polychaeta > Sabellida > Siboglinidae > Escarpia > Escarpia spicata. Next base: position 65,064,484 of record OZ023208.1, on the reverse strand, counting down.
GAGGTAAACGATCAATTACATTAACGGTAGTTTCCATGTCAATTGGGTTAAAGCTGGAGGTGTGAAATATCGGATTTTTCAGGTAATCTTTGTATGATTTATCTCCACTAGTAGTTGTTTTAGAAACTAGATTAGGACCAGCAACTAATCAACTAAATTTGCTGCAAATTCGTTTGTAAATATACGGTATATAAAGAGTAGGACCAGCATTAGTAAAAAAACGTGTTAAATTTGTGTGCAATAATGCATTTGTCACTAATCATTTCCCCATCGAGTTTGAACAAATTTGGAAATTGTTCTTTCTTTTGACTTTTCTGAATAATTTCTTTAATTAAACACCACGTCTTTTTAACATCATGCTTATGCTTTTCGAAACTGGATTAGTAATGTATTTGCTTAGCTAATCTAATATTACTTTTAAGAATTTTATTATAAGTATGTAAGTCAGTTTTAAGTTTGTGTTATTGTTCTGTATTTACGTGAGTCTGTTTCATTCTCAAATACAGTTTGTTTCTAAACTTGATCGACATAATAATGGCCCTTAGTAATCCAAGGAGTTTTCTGATGTTTATATTTGTTAAATTTAATTACTTTAATAGGTAGAAATTTATTCATAGCTGCAGTAACAATTTCATCGAGAATATTGTAGTTTTCATTAAGATCCGCGTGAGTGTCTGTTAAGTTTATTATACAGATTTGAGCTTATTATTTCAATTTATCATTTATTGAATGAATCAGGATTTTTTTGTTTTATTCGTATAAACCTCGGTATCGCATTAGAGGTTTCGACATAGTCCAGACTTAGAAAGTACGGAAAGTGAACAGAAATATTGTTCACTAAAATACTAGCTGAGGATTTGAAGAATCCTTTTGACAAATTGCATAACAAATTATCAGTGAGTGTTCCATGATATTCTGAAAGTCGTGTTGGCATAGTAATTTTAGGGAAGAAACCATGTGAAACGATTGTGTCGAAATATTCACGTTTTTCGTTAATTTTAGGCAAGTCAATATTGTAATCTTCTGCAATTATTATTTCACTTTTAGATTTTTGTAAATCAACTAAATTTGCTGCAAATTCGTTTGTAAATATACGGTAATTTTCAATTATATCTCTATGTGGTCTATATATATTTCCAAGAATTATGTTTTTCTTCATGGCACAACATGTTATTTCAATAAATTTACCTTCCCAAGTGTCTGTATTATGGATGGATATTTACAGATTGGTAATTGTATTTGTTGCTGAGGTAGATTGCCAAGCCAGCATGTGCACTACAGATTTTGCCTTGGCATATTAATGTATATCCATCTATTTGAAATAAAGAAGTGTCAGCCTCTTCATCGAGCCATGTTTCCTGTAAACATAGAGCACTGATCTCACAGCCACCACTTCTGAATGTCTCTAGCTTTATTTAAATTTCGTCAATTTTTGCATTTAAACTCTGACAGTTTAGGCTTAGCAAAATAAATTTGCTTTGCTTGTTAGTTGAATGATTCTTAAATTATCATCGTCAAAGTATGGTGAATGTTGAAATGGTTCAATATCCCCATCTTCATTCATTTAGTCCGTTTTAATATGTGATAGAGAGATTTTTTCTCTAGACCACCAAATTGCGCTAAGAAATAATTGTTATCAATCATATTGGAAAATTAAATAAATAATACCGCTCTGTGTTTACAGGACACATCATATAAACATAGACTAGACTAGAAAGAGCTGCACAAGCTATACCCTGAGCATAATTCAAATACATTTAGTAAAAAAGAATATTACGAATATTCGGCATGCAAATATAACACAATGTACTTATTGCATCAGCAAAAATGTGTGAAAATGAATTACAGCATATGTACTGCCACAACATGAACGTAGAGTGAGAGTTTGGGAAATACTATATATAATGCACTGCAAATAAAAATTAAAAATAACTAACAGTAAGCGTAGTGAAAAGAAAATGTATAAACATTGCCCTCCCAAAAAATGAAAACAACGTGAATATTGACTGTATATATATATATATATATATATATATATATATATATATATATATATATATTATGCAAGCAACAAGACGGAGACAAATATAGATATGAAAAAGGCCAAATGGATGACGTTTGTTTATTATGGGTAACCAGTGTATAAGCCTTTTTGGCACACTGTAATATTTAAATAAAAGAAATGTGGACTCTACAACCCAATGCCAGGCCTGTGACTGAGCCCATACTAGTCTCCTGAGCATCAGGCTGTTAGAGCCCACATTTCAACATATAAAGCAGCAGCGGTATTCCTAGAACAATTGAAAGGAATGACATGTAATCACAGCAGAGCTTGTTATGTGTAGTTAATTTTAAAGCCAACATGATTAACTAAAAAGTGCCTTTCTGAATACCACGCTATCTGCTGCCAAAAACACTAAATCTAAAATTATAATAATCCCAAATGTGGGGGTATTTTGCCCCGATATATACAATTCCATACCATTCCTAAATCGAAAGTGGAAAAGGCATGCGACATCTCTTGCAATAAAACCCCGTGAACACATCCGGTGCAAACCCTATGCTCACAATCAACTATAAATGTGGGGAAAGCATTGAGACCAGCAACCCTTTCCAATAACGATGCACAAATCATGACTATACATCAAACATACCTGGACGAAAAGTAGGGAGGCGGGTGGGTCAAATTAGACAAACGTCTGCCCCTTTATGCTTTCGCAAATGGAGTGCGGGATCAGCTTAGGATTCTCCTGAGGGACGCGCTCCAGTGCGCGCTGATTGGTTGATTTGATTCTCCCCACGGGAGTAATTAACATGTCCTTGCATAAATTAGCCTCCTCTGATGGGAGGCCTCCGTGTGCTGTTGTCTTGCACAAAGTCCAGTATGCAAATCGGCTGTGCCAGATGTGCATACCATCATTTATGCAAGCAACAACACGGAGACAAATATAGATATGAAAAAGGCCAAATGGATGACGTTTGTTTATTATGGGTAACCAGTGTATAAGCCTTTTTGGCACACTGTAATATTTAAATTAAATAAATGTGGACTCTACAACCCGATGCCAGGCCTGTGACTGAGCCCATACTAGTCTCCTGAGCATCAGGCTGTTAGAGCCCACATTTCAACATATAAAGCAGCAGCGGTATTCCTAGAACAATTGAAAGGAATGACATGTAATCACAGCAGAGCTTGTTATGTGTAGTTAATTTTAAAGCCAACATGATTAACTAAGCCAACATGATTAACTAAAAAGGGCCTTTCTGAATACCACGCTATCTGCTGCCAAAAACACTAAATCTAAAATTATAATAATCCTAAATGTGGGGGTATTTCGTGTTGCATTTCCAGCAGTCTGTTGAACTTTGCCTCATCTGCTGTTGTTGACGTCGTCACAGTTTCCTCCAAAAGTTCGGCCCCAGTGTTCGACTGCGACGCACTACTGGACCTGGTCTTAGCGGTGATCTTGCCCATTGTTGCAGCGTTAGTAAGGTCAATTCGGGTAGTGCTCACGGTGCTTACGGTCACGGTCACTTAAGCACTTCTCAACGGTAACACACCGTCACTTGGGCACAGGGGTGGCTGACAAGCGATACTGCAGAGTCTATTGGTGGTCAATCACCTGTTGTAAATGGGTGGGCGATAAATGACCCGCAGAATATAAAATTGTAAAAAAAAGTCCCATGCACGTATATCTTTGGAACGACTCGCTACCCAGGCACTAAGCTGGCTGGAAAACATCCCACCTACCCAAGCCGCGCTGTTCCAGCATGTGAAGCGAGCGCTACTACAGGCGAGTGTCTACTGGAGTCAGGCCACCTCGGTCCAGCAGGAAATCCCTGACTTCAGTGAGTGGGGCTGGCACAAAGATGGCACCAGTACATGGCAACTATGGACCATTCTCTGCGACGCTTCAGTGGCATGTGCCATTCTCTTGCACTGCGGCTGCATCAAGGCATGCACGGGAAGGTGCAAATGCGAAGGCGGGTGCGTTAATAACGAGGGCGGTGGTGACCAGTAGTACTTATTGCTGGCATAATATAGCGCAAGCCAGAACGTATAGGTAGTAATAGTAATCATTGATAATCATTGTTATATTGTTGCTAAAGCGGTCCTTGTATTGTATTTTGAACATTTAAATGAATATAACGGCGGAGCGGCATAGTTATAGTATTTTGTGAGCAGATGTCATCTCCGAACTATTTTAATAAAAATTGTTCCTGAGTAATCTTTGTTAATTTTTTTAGTAGTTACTGCTGATCTTTGACCCCAAAACGGTATGACCATGACCTCAAATCGTCGAATTAATATCCGAATCGGATTCTCTGATGCCACAAACCACGAAAAAGTAGTACTAATCATGATTCAAGCCCTTTGTTTTGTTTTAACTACGATTGACCTCTAACCCGAGTGATGGTCATATTGGATTTCGCCAATATGGCGGCCCCGTGGAGCGCCCGTCTTGGCCCCCGTCAGAAATCGAAATAGTATAGTATGGACGACACATGGGCCACATTTGGTGCTTTTGGAAGAATCTGAACCAAAAAATCCCTAACACCCAGTCTGACGAATAACGCACCGAACCCTCAAAAGCATGAACTGAGAAAGGTCCACCATGCGCTTGATGGAGAACTTTTGTTAGCATTGTAAACCAGTCCCGCCAAGACAAAGCGGACATTGTTCTTCGGGCGTCACTT